>VZTJ01006742.1:293628-309071 GCA_013397795.1 Orthonyx spaldingii
GGGGGGGGAAAGGACAAAGGCCCAGCCTTACTAGAGAGAGAAGCACAGGACTTGCTTCTCTCGCAGCAACAAGACAAGAAAAGAAGGTTTTTTTCAGGTGTATCTCTCTTAAATATGGTTTTTTCCCTGGAGGCGGAACAACTTTTAATTGGATTATACACCCATTAATACTCAAAACTAGCTGGTCACTGGCTCTGTTTCCCAGGAAGCAAGGTGCACTGCTTCCTGCACCATAAGTCACTTGAAAGACTGACCCTTTTTGGGTAAACCCACAACAATGACAAAGAGATAGGGGATCCTTCTGTATTTTGCACGGAATGCAAACCCTATTGTTGCACTTTTTAGGCTCCTGCAATCTGCAAATATGCAATTAGACTAAGCAGTTATATTTTTTTCTTAGTGACATATTTCTCTGCATAAACAAACATCTGGTGCCATTCATGTTGCATCATTGATTTATATTTGTACGGTAATTGCCTAAGCTGATTACAGTGCATGAGTAAGCAGAAGGGGAATGGAAAGAGGATTCCTCACCAAGATTGAGGAGTTACAGTTTTCTTTTGGAGGATTAAAGTTTTTGTTTACCTGGATAACACATTTTTATGCCTGTGTTTGCCTTAGAATTGATCTTGCTGAACCAAGAGCATGACACTACATTATTGGTGCAATCAGTTTGTTGAGGTATCCACATCACTTGCTGTGTGGAAGCAGTAGAAGTCAAGACATAGCTGACTATTTCCATGACTGGAAGCACCAGCTCTTTCTGTTTTCACCCTCTGCATTCATCTCAATCTAAACAGGGTGAATTCACATCTCCCATAGCTTCATAACAGGGAGTACAGAGGTAAAGAAACCACCGTGACTGTAATTTTTTGAGCAGAGTTTGGAAAGTGTCCTACATAAAAATCAGATGTTCTGCAGATAACCTCTGTTATTGGGCAAAGAACAGAAGAGTAGGGAAGAGAGATTGGAGCTGGGCAGAATACTTCAATTATTTCACTGCCACTTGGTCATTGCTAAGTTTTGTAGTGGTAACAACAGGTTACAGGTGAATGTGGGTAACAATCCCAGAGGAAAACTACAGTCAGTGTGATATCTCTAAAAACTTCCCACTAATTGTAGCCCCAAAATTCATGCCACTCTAAGTCATGTTGTCCAATCCAAACTTAGTGTCACCACTAAGGGCAGCAATGTTCATACAGCAAAAAAGAGGCCTTAAATGATGACTCAATATTTCCTCTTACAATGTTTTCAAAACTATTTTCAGCATTATTTTACCTGTTTGAGTGCACTGTTTCACATCTCTTTAGAACTGCATCAGTGAAGACAGAAAGTTCTACCTCTCCAAATGCCTCTCAGATATTAAAAAAAAAAAATATCACAAATAGTGAACTACTAATGCTCTCTTGTCACTAGTTCCCTGTCATTCCAGCCAGTGATAGTCTATGTTACTCTTGACACTGTTCTGGCAGGAGGCTTAAAGTGTGCCTGCTACTACACTGTGCAAGGATAGATGAAAAAGAGACTAAGGGGAGGAAAAATAGCTCTGTAATGAAAATAAACCCAGCCTTTGATGCAGGCAGAGTTAGGATTAGCAGATTCACACACTCACACTGCAGAAGGCAGCTTATGCAACTGGGCTCACACTGAGACTTTTCCCACAAACAGCATCAAAGCATTCACAACTCTGCCCAAAGTTTTTCTCAGCTCTCACTTTTTTTTGTATTCAGCAATGAAGCCTAAAGGTGGGAATGAGCTGCCCACAGGAGCTATGAGGTTGTCACAGGAACTAGGAAGTGACTAGAGCAGGTATACAGGTGAGGGAGGCTGGAGAGCTGTAGGAGCTAGTGGATCATCTCCAGAAGGACCAATGAGAAAAACTCCAGCAGGGAAACCATAGTCAGGGAGATGGGTGGGGAGTAATGAAGTGGAGAAGGAGGCATAACATCAGGAAGGCAGATCTATAAACCGTTTGGTCTCAAATGTGCTCTGACACCCTTGCTAAGGTAAGCAGAATGTTCGGATGGCTGACAATGCCTAGGAACACACAAAGTTTTCTCTCCATATGGTACACGTGGTCCTAATGAAAGCCCAGGGTAGTTTGTTATTGGCTAGCATGTGCAAAACCTACAAGACACACACCAACAAATTAATATTGAACCCTGAATTTGTAGGATTTTATAACATTTCATATTCGGTCTTTTAATCCCGATATTACTTATAATTCATGTACTATATGTTCAAACACATTTAAGGGAAGTTAAGCAAAACCACTAGAACTTATTGAAAAGTCATATTCTCGGGTTGTCATCAGAGTGCCATGCTAAATTTTTGACTTGCTCAGAAAACTAGAAATGTGTTACAAATGCATTCAAACTTGATTAGATATGGTATTTCTTTTATAAAGAACAAAATTCAGATTGATGTGCTCACATGAAAACACAAAATGTGATCTGTTTATATTTTTTTTTTACATTATATCCTCTTGAATTAATTTCTTTTATCCCATCAACTGACATAGTTAGCAATCATTAATAGGTAGTGTGCTCTGCAGTAGCTTATTTCCCTTGAGCAAAAACAAAAGCATCAGGGCCACCTATATCTAGCAGAGTTTTTTACAAAAGCTCTTTTGGGGACTGAGGCTGGTCTTCCATTCCATGGTCTCCCACACTCCCCTTGCTTTTCCTACTGTGGATGTTTTTCCAAATAGTCAGTCTCTCTCTACGGTGAGTCATTTGTTACCCCACGTTTCTCCATAAATAATGGGCAGCAGAGTATAAAGTTCACAGGGTGCAAAGTGACTTCTCTTCCTTTATTAGTTGCAGATGCAAGCAAGGAAACCCAGAGTCTTCCATATTGAAGCCTATACTTTCAGCAGAGCCATTCCCACAAAACCTCCTCCAAGTCACAGGCAAGAAGGTCAACTGTGAACCAGAAAATATCAAAATGAAGTCCACACATGAGAGAAATTCAGTTTCCCAATCCAGCCAGCTCAGCACAACTGTCTTTAGCACAAGCTCCAACCGCCCTCCTTAGCAATCCTGAACAGATCCCATTCTTGGAAGCCACTTTCTGCATATCTCCCTAGGTAAGAGGGTAAATATATTCTCCTTTTCGTGGGTTTAGCAGGAAAACTCTGATTCGCCTCTAAAGCAAGACCAGGTACCCAGGAACAGTCTGTTTTCTTCTGTAGCTGGCTAGTTACAGATATAACTGTGTGCAGAATTAATACCTCATGCATGGTGATAAAACTTCTACCCAGTCACCATCCTGATGGATGCCTCCAGTTCCTCCACCATGCAACCCAAAGTTATAGTTACCAACAACAACCAAACAGGGGAAAAGCAGTATCTGACAGCTCATTAAATTATGTGGTGAAAAAACCAATAAGATTTTACATGCAAATAAACCGTAATCACGTGTATAATTGATACCTAAACTACACCTCCAAAACACTTAATCTATGAAGGTTAATGAAACAAGAAACAAAACCCACACAGCTTGTACTGCCTTACCTTTGGGAACCTCAGACACCTTCAGCCATAGTCTCTTACCTACAGGAACTCTTATTACAGTCCCAGTTGAGCTCCTCTCTGTGAGTAGTCACAGGACTGAGGTACTGGATCTGCCTTTTTGTTTGCATTTGCTTTCAAGCCAGCTCATTTGGAGTTGCACCAACAGTGTGTCTAAGCCTTCATTGCCCTCATGGACCTTACTAAGGAGCGGGTAGTCTCTCTGGGGATTATGCAGTCAATAACACAGCTGTTTCAGCTCCCAGTTTAATCATCTGGGAACTACATGATGGGTAGAGCCTTTATAGCCCTCACAAACAAACTTTCTATCAAGCAATCGGCAAGAAAAAACAATCAAACCACAAACAAAACAACAACAACAACAACAAAACCTGAGGGAGCTCAAGCCTGGATGAAAGACTGGGGCTTTTTGTGATCCTCAGTACCTCTGGGTAGTATTGCTTCCTCTGTATCTGTGGTCACTCTTCCAGGATGTTGTGGAGAACTTCCTCCCCTTTACTGGATGTTGCCATTCTCCTTCCTCTTTTAAACTTGCTTACCGACACTTGTTAGTAGCTTTCAGTTGTCATTCAGGCAAGACAGCTTCACTGGTTACTACTCTCAAGGGAATATCTCAGTTTCTCCATCTTTCTTTGCTGACATTAAGCGGACAGTTCAGGTTGCACTGAAAATGATGGGGAGTTTGTAGAGTGGAATGAATGCAGACTGCAAGGTTCCCTGGCTCCCCACAGCCCTGGCTCTCTTTGCAGCCTGGGTTAGAGCCCCGTGTTGCCTTGCCCAATATGCAGCAAAGAACAACTGCTTGGAGAGCAATCATCTGGCAGCCAGTGTGTATTCTTTGTATCAATCACCTAAGAGGATCGTGAAGCTGTATCCACATAATTAGAGAAACCATGGCACATTCAGTCTTATTCTGGCCCTACATCTCATGTTTGCCTATTTTATCTCTTAAATGCAATTATAACTACACTGGCATATTTGTTTTGTTTTCTCAAACCTGTTTTTCTTGTTATAATAGCACATGCTATATCAACTATTTAACGTAATTAAGAAAAAACCCCAGTAACACTGCAAGTGAGTAACACTGTGCACACATTCCAAGGCTGTGAGAACATCACAAGTCATGAGAGCTTTGCTTTTTGAGAGTACCATCTTGCCAGAATGACTGGGTGTGGGTGCCTTTGGGTTAACAATTAGTTTTGTGGGTTTTTTGGGCACAGCTTTTGATTCCCTTGACTGTGTTTTTAAGACAGGGAGGACGTTAATGCGTGCTAAATGCTTCATCTGTATGTGACTAATTACACCAGAGACAAGCAGTACTAGTGTTGGTAGGAAGAACAGTTATGAGAATGATCACTTCCAGGATCACCCCAGAATGCACCTTTTGATGTTCTGATGGTGTTTAAAACTGCTTGTTCTAGAAATTTTCTTTCCAAGGTTCCTCATTAGATGACTTGAACTGGTTGTGTTTCCTTTGATTAAAAATCTACTGTTTGCTTTCCAAAACAGCTTGGAGTAAGGAAATTTGACTCACTCGTTATAACCTCTAAGCTGCAACTCTCCTGACTTGTAGTACTGATGGATTTCCCAAATAACTGTATGCTCCTATCTTATCCTAAAATCTGTTGAATTTATGGAATGATGGATCAAGAGATACATTGCAGTGGTTTTATCTCTGCTGAATGCATTCAGGATAGTACCTCCATAATAATTTCAAGGTCTAGCACTTTTTTGTTTAAACTGATGAGGTCTCATTTCAAGCACCACTTCAGTGTTTTTGTCTCCCTTCCTTCTTGGCTTTTCCATGCCAGGTATTTTTGTCTTCTTTTCCTACTGGCTATTGCATGCCAACTAACTTACTGCTATGGCACAGAATACACCCCATCTGTCAGAAGCATTTTTTAACAGAGTCTAAACTGAATGTTGAAGGAAGCCATGCTTTATGTAGAGGAGTTTTAATTATTCTTCGGTCTGTGGAACTGGAAAGTAAGGCCAGGATGAGGAGGACTGGGTTGTCAAGAAGATAGCTGGAGGGAATCAGAATATATCATTACCTAAGGGAGTGGTATCCTCAGTCTTCATCTACTTTAATTCTCTCACCAGACACATCAAATGACAGTGCTGTAGGGCTTAAAAAAATTGGGGCAAAGCTGGGGCACCGGATGGTTTATAATGACAGCCTGTCTAAATGTCTGAGTGGCAGACAAGTGGAGAGAAAGAAGTTTGCAGTACAGGCTAGTTAAGGTGGAGTGATAATGTATTTGGATTTTATCTGCTTTCTTTCTCTAACTAGTTTTGACAACTGCCTAACTGGCTAGCTCTACATGAGCTTCCCAAGGCTGTTTATTAAATTGTTTGCTAAGAAAATTGAAATTTGGCAATTGTCACAGTTATCCAGAAGTAATTGTTAGTACATTGAACACAAGAACTAAGGATTTGAATGACTCTTGCTTTATTGACAGAAGTGAAAGGCAGTCACAGCCTGATTTCTTTCCACACCTCCTAAAAGGAACCCAAGTTAGGAGTCCAGTGCAGGTGGAATTAATGTAAAGAAGGAGCTCTCCAGGAGGGACTGTAGTTGCTGTTCTGCCAGCCTCTCTTTCCCATGAAAAAACCATATTTTTCATTTATGTGTCACTGTTCACACATGAAAATCTATTTCCTACTCCCTAGGCAAATCTGGCATGTGTTCCCCTAGCTCATTTAGCTCTTGTGGTACATGCATATATACTTGGCACAATAGCCACAGGTAACCTGGGAAACCCCTGCTGATCCCCCCATGAGCTTGTGAGGCCAGCAGGTGCTGGGTTCACCCAGTACAGCTAGGGGCCCTGACACATCCCATGGATTCTCATGGGAAATGAAGTGTCTCACCAGCCCAGAACTTCCCTTTCCTGCCCAGGCTTGATGATTACAATAAGTTGACAAGTGAGGGACAGTATAATGCTACCCCATCACTTTAGCACAGGAGACTTAACAAGCTTTTCCATTTCCTGTGAAAGAGAAAGGATGGAAAAATGAGGAGTGCTCACACGGAAGGATGGGCTTGCGCTTTCTCAGCTGTGTGTGTTTAAAAGTTGGGCTTTTAGCTGGGGTAGTCACAATCCTCCACAAACAGACAAAGCAGAGAAACAGGCACTTCCTGAGACACATTCATGCCATCTGATATCTAAAGAGGCCAGCCCTGGCAGGTTATTCATCCCATCTAGCACTTCCTCCACAGACTAGAGAGGGAGACTAGACCTTCATTTTGCAAAAAATAAGTCAGATGTGTTCAACATAGATAAAAATGAATGTGGTGATACCATTCTCCAAGTGTTCCTCTAATGTTGGTTTTTTTCTTTTTTAATGTTATCTGGAGCCAGATATTTATTTAGTAGTGGAACAGGTCAAACCAGCTATTATAGATCTCTCCCCTGATTAGCAGCAGTTTTTGTAACCGCATAAGACAACTAATGTGCCATTTCCATCCTGTACCATGGTAGACTTTTAATCAAAGTCTATTCCAGATGTCATAGCCCACGACATCCCAGTGGAAGACACAAAAATTTTTCTCTTCCACTCCCTGCTGTTTAAGCAGACAATAAATAATTGCTCAGACGTAAAGGTGGCTAGCCACATGTAAATATAGAGCATGTAGTATTATAAATATGCAATGTGTCGTATATAGACTCTTTGAACTTACACGCCACTCCAGATTTACAGATTGCTTACCTTTGATGGTGGTCAGCAAGTGTTGCCTAACCAAGAAACTATTTGTAAAAGGCTCACCACCAACAGTTCTAATTTCTGCTCTGCTGGTTACACATCAGCTGATACTGCATCTATTTCCTGAACAGATGCAAGAACACACACAGAGCAAGATCTGCATTTCTTTCCTGGTCTAGGACCACAATGAAATAATGCCATGTAAGTCAAAGAAGGAAAACCAAGAACAAAATGATAAATCCTTCCCTAAATGACTTACAGTCCTAGTACTGAAACCAAAACCAAACCAAACAAAAACAAAACAAAACCCAGAAAACAATAAGCAGGCACAGAGGATTATGAGAATAAAGTCAGTAATAGACAAGTTATCAGACAGTACAAGTTGGGCTTCTGCAGCCTGGCTAATTCAGGCCTCTGCAAACATCATAGAAGAAAAGAGCTTGGTGGAGACAAACTGGCATTCTACAGAGACTTGTAGTGAGCTCCAGAGAAACAAGGCAACATGGCCTTTCTCCAACATAAGCATGAGGTTGTCTCCTCCTTTAGAGAAAGGATAATGCTCAGTAGAGTGATTAGAAAATGGGGTCTTTTGCACACAGTAAGTGTGTAAGTTCTCAGCAAAGAATGCAATTTAAAATGTATCCTTATTCCCTTGGCAGCACTACTGCTCAGCTTTGGCAGCTCCTCATTCAGCTGCCTTCCACAAATCCCACTCCAAGATGCCAAATTTCCAGCATACCCATGGATCAGATCTGGATGTTAGAAATACCACTGGGTGTCTACAACTCAAGAACTATGACCTTTAGCAGTATAATGTCCAAGCGTCTTTGGCTGTAGACCAAAGATGCTGAAAGGCCTCATAGAAAGAGAAATAGAGAGGCTCTTCACATATGTTTTAGCTAGCAATAGCATATCTCTTTCTAGGTTGTCAGTTTCCAACCTGCAATGCACTTGTTGTTCAGTCTGTTTCTAAAGAAATAAAAAAGACTCCAGTTTTACAATAACATCCATAGGACATGTGCTACATCACGTTTCAGGGCCAAAGGCGCACAGAATTCAAACAAGTCAAACTGCTGAGTACAATGGACCCTGGAGGGGTACTTTGATCAGGAGATTGTTGCCAGACAGGGAGGCTTAGCTTTGTGGAGGAAAGGTGCAGGAACTATCCTGGCTGCTTTCCATTGTCCCATATTTGCATGTTGGAGAGAAATTTAGCTCATTACCCCTCCTCATTAGCCCTACCTGTTCACCTCCTGTGCTTCATGGCCTCCATGTGCTTCATGGTGGCTCAGACTGGAGGAGTGGGAGCAAGGTGCTAGTGGCTCATGAAGGGCTCATTTGCTTTTTTTACAGACTCAGTGCAAGCATTTATTTGCTTCGTACCTTGCTTAGTATTAAATCTTTGCAGTAAACAGAGACCATGAAAATATTTTTTAGAACCAAACAAAAAGCCCATAAACATCTCTTTCATATTTAAACAAACATTTGTACATCTCCTCATTCCTTTGCTCTGTCTTTGGGTGTGTATTTCTTAGCAGTAACATTTATCCATCTATCTGTGCTACATTGATTTATATATTTACATGCTTAGATTTACATCTCACAGGGGTCCGTGTTGCCCAGGTAAAGGCAAAACCCAGGAAAAGATGAGGTTGTGCTTAAAATATAACCTGTAAGTCATCCAAGTTTTTTGGTATAGGCTTTAGTGACCTGTGAATGGCTTCTGGCAATGACTGTGCCCGTTTCAGAAGGATGAAACTCCTTCTGTCTCAACCTACCACTCTGTACAGGTGGTGCTTAATCTACCACAGCTTCCATGACGGCATGACCCAGGGCCACCATTCAAGAGCAGAATATGATGTTTCTTAACTTCACTCTTTGAGGGACATCTACATTGCTAGTCTTTTCTGCCTTTTGTCTTTGCAGTGAAATGAAACATATATTCTAATAATTAAAAAAAAATACATTCTTAGAACATACACATTTTTCATTCCATATTGCAGTGCCAAAATGTTCAGAGCCAGCCCTATCCATTAAAAATGAATGTTAAAGACTTAAAAAAGCATAAAATTATCTGAAGCTGTAGACCAGAGTCTAGATGAAAACATCATGAGGGCACATGTACTAACTTACTAAGAAATCAACAAACTCTGTTCTACCCTGTTGTTCTTTGGTTTACATGGAGTAAACCTTCCAGACTGATACACATCATGCACAAAGGCCCATTTCTGGCTTAGGGATCTAGGGACTGAATTGCCCCTTGTTTGGTCCTAGACCTGAAAACAAAAGATTTCAATTAGGGATATTACTCATTTTCTGAGGTAGTAAAACTGATCTGCACTCTAAATATGGCAGTCAGGTGCGTTCCACTTCTTCAGAGGTGTAGCTACTCGGTCTCGTGATGCAGTGTACTCCCTCCTCATTTGTGCTGTACTGGAGTTCTCTGGGCTGCACTGTCAGCCAGGGCAGAGGACTGACATGGCTTAAAACACTGTTGCTCCCGTTTCTGTCAGAGCACATAGATTTAGGGATGCCTCTTCCCTTTCTGGAGGCTTTCAATGAAAGGACAATTCATTCACTGGCTGCTGGCCCTCAGCCCTGGATTTGGTCATCCATTTGGGCCAAATTCTCTCTTTGGGCATGGTCTAACGTGATCGCACAATGCTTTCAGTGGCAGTCCTGCCCACTGAGCTGAGAGCACCATTTAGCTGTTAGAGATGACACAAATCCTGATGCAAAGTCTTTCCTTTGTTCTTTGTTATCTCCAAAAGAATTTCAGTCTCTCTTGCAGCTGTTATTTTTCTCCAATAAAAACAACACTTTTGTGGTCTTTACAAAGAATTAATAACTATCAAAAGCCTCTGCTTTAAATAGCACTGTGGAGCATTTAAAGTGCCATTTCTCTTGCATTACTACTTTTAGGCATTATGCACAACTCCATAGGATGCCTTTTTATGTGTTGACTTAAGTAGTTGCATTTCCTGTTGCAGGGATGAAAATAATTCATACACTTACAAAAATACACTTCAACTTCCAGTGGACTAAACTATTTCTATTGAAGCAGTGAAAGTATCTATGGAGTAAGGCACCATTTGGGGATAGTGAAGATCCTGATATTTAACCTGTCATTACAGCACTGTCTCTGGAAATGCAGCCATGTACCAAATCAAATATATTGCCTAGGATTGTGACTACAAAAAATCCTAAATAATTAGCAAACAAACAACAAGCCCTCCCTTATGGGCTACCTGCAAGCTCTTACATTTAAATGGGCAACAAACTACATATGAATTCTTGGATTAGTATTTTCCAGATATATCACATTTTGTGTCTCTGTTCTACAGAAATATTTAATTAAATACTTAATTAAAAATATTGTGCAGAAAATGAAAGTCTGTTGATATACTATGCTCTTCCAAGATACTTAAAATATTGTTGAGTTTAGGGGGAAATGGGTCAAGAAGTCAGGGAAATGGGTCAAGAAGTCAGGGAAATGTGAAGTTTAAGTTAAGGCACTACCAGTTTCTGAAGATTACACACACACATTTAGGCTTACGGAAATGTAGAGTCATGTTCTAAGGCATCACTGTGTACGCACACACACACACACAGACATTTAGACTCATGATAATGTAGAATATATTGTTCTAGGGCATCCCTTTGTATGTACGCACACACACACAAATATTTAGACTCATGGTGATGTAGCATATCTTGTTCTAGGCCATCACCGTGGTTCAGATGTGTTATCTGTGTCTTGTTGAAACAACAGTTTTGTTGCTGATGATCTGTGCTGGCAATGAAGGGGGCTGGAAGATCAGTAATCTTATGTAGTACTAGAAACACTGCAGGCTGTGCAGGACTATCAGCTCCTTCCCTCTCACTCCTTAAGGGTCTCACTGTGACTGATTCCAACAGCAATTCACAGTGTGGGCCGGGACAGTTAAGCAACAGGAGCAGAGGGAGAGAACTCATACAGAAAGAAAGGAAGGCAAATGAACTTTCTCACACATCTGCTGTTGGCTTGCACATCTGTGAGCAGCATGGAAAACACAGCCCAGTCATTGAATATATGCCTGAATTTGATAGGGAGTATCACAAGACTTCATTCATAATTATATGTCTCAGGTTTTGAAGAAGTAGAGATTTTATACTCCACTATATTTTTTCTGCATGTAAAGTAATTCTGTAGAAAACAGATGATCAATTCTTAAATTTCATAAAGACTGTGGGACTATTAAAAAGCTCTTCTTCAAGTGCAAGTTAGGTTTCTTGTTCATCTTAATTGAAGGGAGCAGAACTGTCAACTGCATCCTTTATTTTATGTGGTGGAGTTTTGCTGAAGATGAGTAGAAAGTGTGGTGCACAACGGGGATCATGGGAGTCCTTTGCTTTAGTAGTCAACTATTTGCCCTATCCTGAAGGTGTGCTTTTCATTCAAGGGTGTTTCAGAGAAAGGAAAGATACTGACTTTATTTTTGATGTTCAGGATGGCCACTTGTGGGTTTTTTTTCTGTCTTGGAACTAGATTAAGCTTGTTGTACATAAGTAGAGAAAATTACGTATTTCACTACAAAAGTACAGGCGAAAACAGAAACAGTTTTGCAAAAGTACTTCACAGACATTACACAAAAACAAAGATGTAATTGTCATAGGGAGTGGAAAGACAGTAATCAAATATCTTGACATTTTAAAAAAGAGCACTTTATGCACACTTTTTGCTTTCTAGATTTTAAATTTGTCCTGCCTCCTCCTTTTCTGCCACCTGGACTGTAACCAACTCCAGACAAGAAAAATATGTATCATGACTCAGGATGAGCTCTATATTTGCTAATCCACAATGAATCAGAAAGGTACCATTGAAGGAAGAGAGTTCCTTAGCAAGATTTCTCTCTAGTAGGAACAGTACATTTCTTTTCAGGAGAACCCTTGTACAGAGAAGGTAAGACTTGAGAGCAAGGATGGCATCTGGCACTAAATCTTCAGTGCAGAAGACAGGAAGATCTGCTGCACAGAGCTCCATAGTGTGCAGTCTGGCAGAGCAGTACTTGCTATGCAGATCAGGAAAGGATGGAAACAGCAGAGGCTGTATACCAATAACCTGAGTTGCAGCTGCGACTCTACTATAGTAAAGGCAAAAATTCCTTCAACTCCCCTGGCTCTATAAAAACTCTATAAAATCCCATCCAAACTAGTCATCTTGATTCTTTCCCTCTTGTTAATAGTGAGAAACAGACATTCTGAAATGTAATTTATCCTTCCTCTTATAGATACATGCCTTAGGATAACATCACTCACCTTCTGAAAAAATCTTGAGGAGAGACAGGTTACAGTCTTAACACCTTGCCTCTTTCAGAGATTTTAGCAGCCCTCAATTAAAAATGGCAGCACTGTCACAATGGTGGAAGCATCTATGAAAACGCTGAAGGAAACCAACATTTTTGGCTGCTGAATCTACTTCATGTGAAACTACTTCAGGATGTTGCAGGTAATAGAATATAATAGACTCATAGATGATATAATAATAATAGAATCATAGACTCATAGAACAAGTTGAGTTGGAAGGGATGTATAGGGATTATTGAGTCCAACTCCTGACCCTGCACAGAACCAGCCCAAGAATCATATTATGTGCCCCAGAGTATTGTCCAAACACTTCTTGAACTCTAGTCAGCTTAGTATTGTGACCTTTTCCGACATGAACCTTCCCTGACACATCCTCAGGCCATTTCCTCGTGTCGTGTCACTGGTCACAAGAGTGAAGACGTCAGTGTCTGTCCCTCTGCTCTACCTCATGAGGAAGTCACAGACTACAGTGTGACCTCCCCTCAGACTCCTCTTCTCCAGGCTGAACAAACCAAGAGATCTCAGCCACTCCTCATACAGCTTCACCTCCAGACCTTTACCATCTCCATGGCCCTCCTTTGAATACTCTTGAATATCTGTGGCACCCAAACCAGCCCCCAGTGCTTGAGGTGAAGCTGCCCCAGTGCAGAGCAGAGCGGGACAATCCCCTCCCTTGCCCGACTGGCCAGGCTGTGCCTGATGCACCCCAGGACACACTTGACCCTCCTGGCTGCCAGGGCACTGCTGACTCATGAATGCCAGAATGCTAGAATTTTGCAGAGCCTGATCTATAACCACATTCTCTCTGTGACTAGCCAAAACAGAGCAGTGCTGACAGTTGGAACAGCAAGCCATTTTTGCCATGCAGGACAAAAAGTGTGGGATGACACTTCTCCAGCTAATTCCAGAAATTAACATTGACCTTTAACAGAGTGGATGGTAATACAACAGGCACAGCAAATTTGCCAAAGAATTCATTATAGTGGATTACTGTGGTGTGGATTGCAGTGCCACATAATGATTCCTTTGTTAGGTTTAAGCTGCACACTCCTATATGAGAGGTATGATCAAATGTTTAGTTGTTTTAAATTTTCATCTAGGAATGAAATTGCATACAGATGTAAATATTGCCTCCTGTTTCCAACAAAACATCTAACTCTTAAGAGGGGGCATATTGCCTCTTCTGATCTCAGTATGTAGAAGTTGCACTGTAAGGGAATTTCCAGTGAGGTCCTTGTTGCATACACCATCCGTATTTTCTTCTTAGATGTGTCTATTAACCTAGTTTTGCTCCACTGAAGTCAGTGAAATAATTCCAACTTTTTACTGATGCAGAGGCGTCCAGCATCTGCTGGCTGCAACATTAGCCTTCAGATTGCCTGTTCAAGCAAGTCCCACACCATTAAGCAGGTTTTTTTGTATGGAGCAAGCTGCACTACAGAGAGGGTGGAGGTGGCTATGCAGCTAAAGCTCCAGCACTGGTTTAAAGCCTCTTTGTACTATTGTTTAGGAGATTTAAGGGATAAACAGCTATCCTGAGCCTGCCGCTCTGGATGACTTGGACTGGGAGGACAGGAGCCAAAGGGTTGGTTTATTGTCCCTTTTCTTATAAAGTGTGTGGGCAAGGAGAGAGCAATTCCCTGTGAGAACAGAGATCCCTCCACAATGTAACCATTCACAAAACTCAGAGCTGCCCTGAATGAAGACCACAGTTAGTGTCTGGACTACAAAATCCTCTCCAGAGAGTGTAATTCTGTTCTGCTGTGTAACCTAAACCCGCAATATAAATGCAAAGCGAGCAGTTGAATGCAATTGTGTCTTTACAAAAGTATATCTCTGGCTATGGTTGAGTTTTAATGTACCATTGATATAATCACAAATAAGAAGGAAAAACTGGCATCTGGTGACCCCATAATTTCAGAGATGCTATAATCAGAACAAGAGAGGTTATTTGGAGAGCTTCAAAGAATCTTTCCTGTTCCAGAATCAGTCCTCTTGCTGGTATCTTAATTCCTCACCCAAATAGTAATGCTGAAGCTTTATTAGTTAATCAATAAGACATGATACAGGGTATGGTTATCACAAGATAATCATACCTTGGAGCATTTTGAGGCATGAACCTTATGCTTCTAATCAGATTGGGTGAGATTATTTTTTGATAACCACACCCTTGGGAATTGGCTCATTTCTATTATGAGAAAATTTTATGGGTAGGGAAAATGTGCATTCCTGCTGTAGAAAAATGAAAATGGTAGCTTAGAATTAGCAACCATTTCTCTCAAGCTGAAAAAAATCAAATTTACTTTTGGAATGTTTCAGGGGAATTCCTCACTGTCTATACTAATAACTTTGAAACAGGTGACGTGTTTGGGAGTCATTTTTAGACTACCATACATAAAAAAATATATATACAATATATATACACACTTCAAAGAAGCACATGGGAAAAAATATTCAATGACAGGTTTGCTGTAGAGCTGCAAAACACAGAAAGGCATTGCCTTCTTTTCTTTAACAACAACAACAACAAACTAACCAACCAAGAAAAGCCCCCAAATAACCAACAATAAACAACCTAGATGGCAAGGTATTGTTTATGATGTCATATATTGCAGGGGTGCTGTGCAGTTTGGTTTCGGATGGTCGGGATGGATGGAAACGAGAGATCTCTGAAGCCAGGTCTTAGCACATGAAGTTTATTGTGGAAGAGTGTGGGTGAAAGGGACCTGCTAAGAGCTGCTGGGCACCGCTCGAAGCAGGTCAGAGAAGTAAGAAAAGAGTAGAGAGGATACAACAAGTCCAAGAGAGGCAAGAAAGTGTAATGAAAAAAGAGGAAAAAGTGAGCGTGGTTCCCGT
>VZTJ01006744.1:10300-50370 GCA_013397795.1 Orthonyx spaldingii
AAAATGTGGCTGCTCTGCCTGGGGTGGCCGAGCCTGCGCTCCCCGGCTGAGCCTCCTACCACCCGCTCAGCCCCTGGGGTGCCCGGCCACCAACACCTTCAGGAGGACAGTGCCACACACGTGGCCACTGTGGCCGGACCAGATGTGGGCAGAGGCCTCCGGGGACCTGCAGGCCTGTGCCAATTGTGGCAGCTCGTGGTGCTTGGCCAAGCACTCCCAAAACGCACCCACAAGGGCTGTGCACAGAGCAAAGGCTGATGTGCCTCTGCCAGGAGCTCAGGAGTCAGGGAATCACAGGATGGTTTTGGGGGGGGAGGGAATTTAAAGATCGTTCCAGTTCCAACCTCCGGTGCCATGGGCAGGGACACCTGCTAGCCCAGATTGCTCCAAGCTCCATCCAGCCTGGCCTTGGACACTTCCAGGGATGGGGCAGCCACAGCTTCTCAGGGCAGCCTCTGCCAGGGCCTCACCACCCTCACAGGGAGGAATCTCTTGCCAACACCCAGGAATCCAGGAGGTGCTCTGGAACACGGGATTTGCTGTGCTGTGGAGAGCTGGGGCACAGGGTATTCCACCTGCACCCCGACCAAAAGCGACCCAGGGCTTCCCCAGCAGGTCAGCTTTGGGCTGTAGGGAGGGAGGGAGAGGAAGAGGTGAGTCCCTACCCGTGCCTCAGCTGGGCCTTCGGTTCTTGTGTTTTCCACTTTCAGCTTTGCCAGCAGCTAATCCTCAAACGTGCCCCTGGGCACAGCAGGGATGTGGGTTGGACTGGGTACAGTGGGGTTACGAATCCCCGGCTCACAGAGTGCCAGGATGGGTCAGGCTGCAGGGACCCATAGTGGGGGTCCTCAGGAAGGGTCATCACAGAGCACATGGCACAGGATTGTCTCTGGTGAGGGACACTCCGCACTCCAGAGACCGCTCTGGTCTCTGTTCCGGTGCTCGGTCACTGCACAGGAAAGAAGTTGTGCCTCATGTTCAGGTGGAACTTGCCGGGCATCAGTTCCTGCCCGTTGCCTCATGTCGTGCGGTTGGCACCACAGAGCAGAGCCTGGTTTGGCACCTCCCTTCATTGCACAGGTCCCCTCTCAGTTGTCTCCTCTCAGGGCTGACCAGGCCCAGCTGCCTCAGCCTGCACCTCAGAGATGCTCCAGTCCCTCATCTCCCCAGCCCTGGTGCTGCCTGCATGTCCAGAGATGGGAATGGAGCTGGGAAAGGCTCTGGAGCCCCAGGAGAGATTGAGGGAGCTTGGGGAGCTCAGCCTGCAGAAAAGGAGGCTCAGGGGGGACCTTCTCACTCTCTACAACTCCCTGACAGGAGGGTGGAGCCAGTTAGGGATCCAGCTCTGCTCCCAGGAAACAAGGGACAGGACAAGAGGAAATGGCCTCAAGCTGTGCCAGGGGAGGTTTAGGTGGGATATTGGGAAAATTCCTCCTGGAAAGGGCTGTCCAGCCCTGGCACAGCTGCCCAGGGCAGTGGTGGAGTCCCCATCCCTTTAAGAGTTCAGTAAACATGTGGATGTGACATCTGGGGACAGGGGTTAGAAGTGGCCTTGGTTGTGCTGGGGGAGCAGTTTGATTCTATGGTCTCACAGGGCTTTCCCAACCCAAACGATTCCATGATTCTGAGGACTGGGAAGGAAGGTGGGGAGGGAGGCAGGGGAGGAGGCAGTGTGGCACACGGGACAAGGTCCAGAGGCGGGCAGGGGCTGGCACTCCTGGCTGTGGCCAGTGTTTGATATCCCGGAGGCCTCAGATCAGCACCTGCCTGTCCCAGGGCCCAGCTCCGGGTGCTGCCAGAGCCCAGGGTGGTTTGTGCCCTGTCCTCGAGAGTGTCCCAAGGTGTGGCTCAGTGCAGCAGCCGCGGGGGCACCGTGCTGGCACCGGCACAGTTGGATGTTGCAGCAGCAGCACAGCCGCAGCCCAATGACCTGACACTGGCTGTTCCTGTTTGCCTCCGTGGAAGGGAGAATTGAGTTTCCAGAATGAGAAGACAGACTCCTGGGAGATGTTATTGTGGCCTGCCAGTAACTAAAGGGGGCTGTAAGAGAGCTGGAGAGGGACTTGGGCAAGGGCCTGGAGTGACAGGACAAGGGGCAATGACTTCAAATTGGAGGAAAGTAGGTTTAGATTAGATATTGGAAGGAATTTTCCCTGTGAGGGTGGGGAGGCTCTGGCACAGGGTGCCCAGAGAAGCTGTGGCTGCCCCTGGATCCCTGGAAGTGTCCACAAGGCCAGACTGGATGGCGGTTGGAGCAACCTGGAATAGCGGAAGGTGTCTCTGCCCGTGGCAGGGAGTGGGATGAGAAGGTCACTTCCCACCCAAACCATTCCATAGTTCTGTGACTTCTCTCCCATTAATTTGTCCCATCACTTTCTGCGCCTGTGCAATTCCCCGGGCTCCACAGCAGGTTACAGTGAGCAGTCCCACAGCCCCTCTACGCTTGTTCCCAGGTATCAGCTGTACAAGCGGCGGCCAAAAGTCCATTTTCCAGGACATTACCAGGTTAATTAAGGCAAACAGCCCAAGGCAGCACATTTAAGGAGGGTAAGCTTCCTGCTATTAAACAGCAGTAGAATTATTCATCCCTGAACTCCACAGAAGGGCGGCTCCGGGGTGTTCCTGTCCTGGAGCGTGGCGTGTGGGCTGACTCAGCTCAGGACACAGGAGGGCAAAAGGAGCAGGAGGGAACAGAGGCTCCCCTATGGATGGACAGACTAAAAGTGCGGCACAGCCATGTACACTCTCAGCTCTTGTGAGGATCCTTCCCCACAGAGGCTTCATGGAGCGAAGGAAAGCACAGCGAGAGACCAAACCACTCTGGACTGAGGGTGTTTGTGCTCCGGGCACCCCCAGAAAAGGGGGACAGGATGAGGCATGGAGAGCAAACACAAATGATGTGTCCCATGCCAGTGACACCCAACGCAAGCCTGGCACCCTGCCCACATGGAAATCTGCTCTCCACGCAAAACTCAGGCTTGGAAACCTGCAAGCCGAATATCGTCCTGCAAAGCTTCTGGGGAAAAAAGCTGGCATATGCAAGAAAACGGAGGAAGAGAACAAAAATACCACTCACAGCAACACCCATACAGAACAAAGACCTGCACTTTTAAACCTGTGTGAGGAAAATGAGGATGACACACTTGAGCAAAATGACCTGAGATAACCCAGGCTGCCTTCTCTGTTCCTGAAAGACAACCAAAGGAAAAGGCATTGAAGCACCAAAACTGCTTGGGGGAGGCACTTCAAAGCTGCACCTGATGTGGGTGGGTGGTGGTAAGAAAAAGAGATGATGAAGGAAATTCCCTCACTGGGATCATAAACGGTAAAAAAATATTTAGAAAAAGAAAGGCAAAGACCAGTACCAAAAGAATTATTCACAACAGCAACATTCTTGCCCAAGGCAAAAACAAGGGAAAAAATCAAAAGGTTTTACAATTATTTTCTAAAAATATTAAGGAAATAAAGCCCCGTGTCCGGGTCAGGCACGCAGCGGCGCAGCAGCTGCAGGTACGTCAGGTTCTCGTGGGTGTTGGGGTCGAAGAAGCCCTTGGTGTCGTCACCGGGGTCAGAGAGGATCTGGTTCATCTCCTGGTCAAAGTAGCCACGCTTGTAGGCCACCTCCACAGGGACACGGTGGCTGTGCACGGGGTCGATGATGCCGCCGGTGGCGATCTGGGCCTCGAGCAGGCGGATGCCGTGATCCCTGACAATCAGCTCCTTCTTCATGGCCTGGAACAGGGAGATTTTGTCGCCCGTGTACGGGTCAGAGTAGCCCGTCACGGCCCGCTCGGCCGACAGCAGCTTCTCGTGCAGCTCACTGCCCACCAGCCCAGACGACACAGCCTCGTCCACAGAGAGCTTCTGGTTGTTCACTGGGTCCACAAGGAAGCCGGTGGCCGCCTGAGCCTCCAGCAGCACCAGGGCCGTGCCCTGCCGCAGGATGCCCTTCCACATGGCCTGGTAGATGCTCATCTTCTCCATCTTGCCAGGGTCGGCCTTGGAGGGCACCAGCACGCCGGCGATGACGCCCGTGCCGTCCAGGTAGCGCTTGACCGAGGCCATTTCTGTCACCTCCTGCACCGTCCTGGCGCCTTGCACCAGGTCAGCCAGCGTTCCCGTGTCGATGATGCCCGAGTCCAGCAGGTCCGAGGCGCTCACCTGCCTCCTGAGGCCCGTGAATTTCACGCTGCTGCTGCGCTGTGCCGCCTCCTCCACCAGGAGGGTGAGGAGCGTGGCCAGCTCGGCCAGCGCCAGGCTCCCGGCCCGCAACTGCCCCAGCAGCTCCTGACGCTTTGCCTCTGAGACGAACTTGGAGAAGAGGAGCTCCCACAGGGACACCTTCCTGCCGTGGAAGCCGCCTGCCGAGACCTCGACGGTGTGGGACTTGAGGGACCGCTCCAGCTCCTGCTCTTGCTCCCTCTCTTGATCCTCGTTCTGCTGTGAATCTGTGGCCTCACCATTCTGGGAAAACAGTGTTGGGGCTTCCCCCTTTGTGGGGGCCAAGTTGGCACTGTGGCCCTGGGCCTCAGCCCTGGTGATGATGGCTGTGAGGAGTTCGATCATCTCTGCAATGGTGAGCGTCCCCAGCTTGTACTGGCGCAGGAGGTCCTGGCGCCGGTGGTCAGGGACGTAGCGGGAGAAGAGGAGCTCCCAGACGCTGACGCTCTGGCCCTGGAAGAGCCCCACCTCCAGGGTGGTGCGGGCAGCCTGCAGGGCTTTGCGAGCATCCTCGGTCAGCTGGTAGAGCACGGAGCCCTTGTCCATCAGCTGCAGCATAAGCAGCCCCGTGTCCGGGTCAGGCACGCAGCGGCGCAGCAGCTGCAGGTACGTCAGGTTCTCGTGGGTGTTGGGGTCGAAGAAGCCCTTGGTGTCGTCACCGGGGTCAGAGAGGATCTGGTTCATCTCCTGGTCAAAGTAGCCACGCTTGTAGGCCACCTCCACAGGGACACGGTGGCTGTGCACGGGGTCGATGATGCCGCCGGTGGCGATCTGGGCCTCGAGCAGGCGGATGCCGTGATCCCTGACGATCAGTTCCTGCTTCATAGCCTGGAAAAGAGACATCTTTTGCCCCGTGTAGGGGTGGGTGTAGCCCGTCACAGCTCTCTCAGCACTGAGAAGTTTGTTTTGTAGTTCACTGCCCACCAGCCCAGATGACACAGCCTCGTCCACAGAAAACTTCTGGTTCTTCACTGGGTCGATGATGAAGCCGGTGGCCGCCTGAGCCTCCAGCAGCACCAGGGCCGTGCCCTGCCGCAGGATGCCCTTCCACATGGCCTGGTAGATGCTCATCTTCTCCATCTTGCCAGGGTCGGCCTTGGAAGGCACCAGCACGCCAGCGATGCTTCCAGTTCCCTCAAGGTACCTCCTGACACTGTCTATTTGTGCTATTTCTTGTGCTGTCTCTTTTCCTTCATGGAGTTTTTCCATTGTTTCCTCTGTAATTATTTTCGCACTGAGCAGTTCTGATGCTGTAATTTGCTGTCGGATTCCCTGGAACCAAACATCACTTCTGTCCTCTTCTTTTTCTCTAATGATCTTTAGTATTGTCTCAATGATTCCTTGCAGAATGTGTTGGGATTCCACTTTGTACTTTTTCACCAGTTCTTTTCTTTTCTCCTCTGTGATATACTCGGAGCAGAGAAGCTCCCACAGCGATAACACTTGTCCCTTGTATTTTCCCACAGGCACTTGGACCTTTGTACACAACAGGGCATTTTTCGTTTGCTCATCAATGTAGAAATAGTCGCCTTCCTTTTCCAGGACCTGCAGCAGGTACACGCCGCTCCCGCTGTCTTTGGCACACCTCTGCAGGAGCTGGCTGTAACTGATCTTCTCATGAGTGTTTGGATCTATAAAGCCTTTGCTGCCATGATCTGGATCTGAAAGCAGGAGGAACATATCCTCGTCCAGGTGTCCACGTTTGTAGGCCACTTCCACGGGCAAGCGATGGCCATGTCTGGGGTCGATGATGCCACCAGTGGCAAGCTGGGCCTCGAGCAGGCGGATGCCATGATCCCTGACTATTATCTTCTGTCTTACAGCCTGGAAGAGAGATGTTTTATTTCCTGTTTGAGGATCTGTGTATCCTGTCACGGCTTCCTCTGCCAACAGCAGCTGCTTGTGCAGCTCGCTGCCCACCAGCCCAGACGAGACAGCCTCGTCCACAGAGAGCTTCTGGTGGTTCCGGGGATCAATGAGGAAGCCGGTGGCTGCCTGTGCCTCCAGCAGCCCCAGCGCACATTGCTCTGTGAGGAGGCCCTTCTTCAGTGCCTGATAGATGCTCATCTTCTCTTTCCTCAATGGGAGGAGAACCCCGGCAATGCACCCAGTGCCGTCCAGGTACCTTTGGATGGTGTCCCTCTTTGTGAGGCTGGCAAGTGTGAGACTCCCATCCTGCAGCTGGTCTAGAGTTTTCTTGTCAATTATCTCAGAGTTGAACAATTCTGACACTGACACCTCCCCCCTCAGTCCTTTGACCTTGAGGGCTTCTCCTCTTCGCTCTGTGTCTTCGATGATTTTTAAGATGAGGGATATTAGCTCTTCCAGCAGTAGGGTTTTGCTTTTGTACTGCATCACCAGCTCTTTCCTTTTCTGCTCTGAGATGTAGTGAGAGCAGAGGATTTCCCAGATAGAAACTGTTTGGTCCTTGAACTTTCCAACTTTCACTTGAAGGTGCTTTGAGCGCAAAGCCTGTTTTGTGGACTCATCAATGTAGAAATACTTTCCTCCCTCCTTTACAACTTGCAGCATGTACAACCCAGTCTCTGGGTCTTGGACACATCTCTCCAGGAGCTGCATATACGTGAGGTTCTCGTGGGTGTTGGGGTCGAAGAAGCCCTTGGTGTCATCACTGGGGTCGGAGAGGATCTGGTTCATCTCCTGGTCGAAGTAGCCACGCTTGTAGGCCACCTCCACGGGGACACGGTGGCTGTGCACGGGGTCGATGATGCCGCCGGTGGCGATCTGGGCCTCGAGCAGGCGGATGCCGTGGCTCTTCACAATCAGCCCTTGGTTCATGGCTTCAAACAGGGACATTGGGGCTTTGGTGTAGGGGTCAGTGTAGCCCGTCACGGCTCTCTCTGCACAGAGCAGCTTTTCAAAAATCTCCCCTCCAATCAGACCCACCTCTAATGCTTCCTCCACTGAAAACTTCCTGTTTTTCTCGGGGTCAATGATGTAGCCGGTGGCTGCCTGTGCCTCCAGCAGCACCAGGGCGGTCCCTGGCCTCAGGATGCCCTTCCACATGGCCTGGTAGATGCTCATCTTCTCATTGCTTGGCTGTATAAGGACCCCGGCTATGAAATTACTGCCCTCCAGGTACCTGCGGACCGACTCCATTTCAGTGACTTCTTTGACTGTTTTCTTCCCCTGGTTGAGCTCATCGAGGGTTTTTTTGTCTATCAGTTGGGACTGGAAGAGGTCACTGGCAGACACTCTTTTCCTCAGGCCCTTGAATGCAAACTTCTTGCCTTGTGCCTCAGTCTCTTGGATGATTGTGGTGATACTTGTTGTTATTTCCTGTAGCACTTCAGTCTTCTCATCTTTGTACTTTTGCACCAGCTCTCTTCTCTTGCTGTCTGAGAAGTATTCGGAGTTGAGGAGGTCCCAGACAGACACGGTCTGTCCTTTGAACCGCCCCACATTGACACAAACAGTCACAGATTTCAGCACCTTCATGGTCTGTTCATCCACGCAGAACATTGCGTTTTCTGACAAAGGGAGGAGCCACAGACCTGACTCAGCCTCACGAATGCACCGGTCCTTCAGCTGCTGGTAGGTCACGTTCTCCTTGGTGTTTGGGTCAAAAAAGATCTTGGTGCTGTCATCCAGCTGGGAGAGGGTTTGGTTCATGTCCTCATCATAGAAGCCGTACCTGCAGGCAGCCTGGAGCGGCAGGTGGAGGTGGTGGATGGGATCAACCACCCCTCCCGTGGCCAGCTGGGCCTCCAGCAAGGGCACAGCCTCTGCCAGGGGGATGAGCTCTTTCCTGAGTGCTTGGCACAGGGAGATGGAGCTCCCAGTGTAGGGGTCTGTGTAGCCTGTCACAGCCCTCTCAGCCAGAAGGAGTTTCTCGGTGAGCTCTTCTCCAACAACAGCCGCTCTCACAGCGTCCCTCACACTGAGCCTCCGGTTTGTTGCAGGGTCAGTCAGGTATCCCGTGGCTGCCTGAGCCTCGAGCAGCCTCAGAGCAGCCCCAGGGAGGAGGAGATTGTTTTTCATGGCATCATAGAAGCTCATCTTCTGTTTGGATGCCTCTATGAAGACCCCAGCAATGCTGCCTGTGCCCTGCAAGTACCTCTTTACACTCTCCATTGCAGCCACTTCTTCGGGAGTTCTTACACCCTGAGCCAGTTCTTCAAATGTCCTCTGAGAAATGATGCCTGTGTCCAGCAGCCAGACCACAGGGACGCTGCCCCTCAGGCCTTCCAGGGTGATCTGGGTCCTGGCTTTCATCTCCATCTCCCCCACCAGCCTGAGCACAAGAGCGACCAGCTGCTCCAGCGACAGCTCCTCTGACCGGAACTTCTCCATGAAGTCGCTCCTCTGCTCCTCAGTGAAATACCCTGAGTGCATGAGCTCCCAGAGGGAGACTCCTTTTTCCTTCACCATGGTTTCCTTGAAAATCCGTTGGATTTGCTCATCGGTGTAGGCAGGAGCAGCTGTCTGTGCCAGAGGCAGCAAGTGGAAGCCGGAAACGTCGTCCTTCTGGCAGCGCTGGATGAGCTCAGCATAGGTCACGCTCTCTTTGCTGTCCGGGAGGCAGAAGGCTCTGTGGTCATCACTGGGCTTGGAAAGGGCCTTGCTTGTGTCCTCATCCAGGCACCCTCGCTGCTGGGCCGACTCGAGGGGGATGTAGTGGCCACACGTTGGGTCAATGATGCCTCCTGTGGCCATCTGCACCTCCATGAGCTGCATGGCCTGCTTGTCCGCGATCAGGCCCTTCTTCATCGCCTGGAAAAGGGGGATCTTCTTGCCCGTGAAAGGGTCTTTATAGCCTGTCACGGCCCCTTCCGCATGCTGCAGCTTCTCGTGGACGTCTGGCCCGATGACTCCCTCCCTGACGGCCTCATCCACACGGAGCTTCTGGTTGTTCACAGGGTCAATGATGAAGCCCGTGGCAGCCTGGGCCTCCAGAAGGGGCAGGGCTACTCCTGGCACCACGATGTTCTGCTTCATGGCCTCATAAATGCTCATTCTCTGGTTGGATGGCTGGAGCACAATCCCCCCGATGCTGCCTGAGCCATAGAGGTACTTCCTGACAGAGTCCATGTGCAGGACTTGTTCTGGGGTGACGGACCCCTCCAGCACCTGCTCAAACAGGGCCCTGTCGATGACACCGGTTTCCATCAGGTGATAAGCGCTGACACTGCCTCTCATGGCCGGGAACTTGATGGGGGCCCATTTCTTCATTTCCTCCTCCAACAGGAGTCGGATTTGCTCCAGGCTGAGCTTCCTCAGCTGGAAGTGGTTGAAAATCTCCCGGCGCCTCCCCTCGCTGAAGTACTCAGAGTTCAGCAGGTCCCACACAGAGACCTTCTCCCCCTGTAAGCGCCCAAACCTGACGGGCAGCCAGGAGCTCCTGAACACCTGCCTGGTGGCGTCGTCGACGAACTGCCGCTTCCTGCTGTTCAGAGGGAGCAGGCAGAGCCCGGTGGAGGGCTCGGTGATGCATTTCTCCTTCAGCTGCAGGTATGTAAGGTTCTCGTGGGTGTTGGGGTCGAAGAAGCCCTTGGTGTCGTCGCTGGGGTCAGAGAGAATTAAATTCATCTTCTTGTCGAAGTAGCCACGCTTGTAGGCCACCTCCACAGGGATGCGGTGGCTGTTGACAGGGTCGATGATGCCGCCGGTGGCGATCTGGGCCTCGAGCAGGCGGATGCCGTGATCCCTGACAATCAGCTCCTTCTGCATGGCCTGGAAGAGGGAGATCTTACCCCCTGAGTAAGGATCTCTGTAGCCAGTGACAGATTTCTCCGCAGCCAGCAGCTTGTCGTAAACATCCGGGCCAATGACGTTTGCTCGTAAAGCCTCATCCACGGAATACCTCTTGTTGGCAGCTGGGTCAATGACAAACCCTGTGGCAGCCTGTGCCTCCAGGAGAATCAGGGATGTTCCTGGCCTTAGAAGTCCCTTCCGCTTTGCCTGGTAGATGCTGATCTTCTCCTGGGAGTCGGGGAGCAGCAGCCCACCGATGCTTCCTGTGCCCTGCAGGTACTTCCTGACAGTGTCCATGCTGACAACTTCTTTGGCAGACATTTCTCCCTCCTTGAGTTTCTTAAACAAGTCCTTGTTGATAATTTCCGAGCTCAGGAGCTGGTCAGCCGTCACCTGGTCCCTCAGGCCCTCGAAGGTTACAGTGGCAGCCTTTTCCTCAATGGCGGCTCTGATGGCCTCTCCCAGTCCCTGCAGGGAGAGCGTTCCTGCCAGGAACTGCTGAGCGAGCGCAGCTCTCTGCTCACCCTGGATGTAGTCAGAGAAGAGCAGTTTCCAGAGAGACACTGATTTGCCCTTGAATTTCCCCACAGCAATGGGTACCTGTGTGTTTTCCAGAGCTGTCTGGGTCCTGTGGTCAAAGAAGGCGAGTGTTCCCTGGGACCCTTCACTGCCGTCCCCCCCGAGTGGCAGCAGCAGCAGCCCTGTGCTGGGATCGGTGACGCAGCGCTGGAGCAGCTCCGTGTAGCTCAGCTTCTCCTTGGAGCCGGGGTCGAAGAACCCCTTCATGTCGTCAGGAGGGCTGGAGAGGAGCTGTCGTGTGGCCTCGTCCAGGTACCCCCACTCGCAGGCTGTCTCCATGGGGACACGGAGGTGCCTGCCTGGGGCAATCACACCCCCCGTGGCCACCTGGGCCTCCAGAAGGCAAAAGCCGTGATCCCTGGGAACAAAGCCCCTCCTGATGGCTTGGAACAGAGAGAGCATTTCCCCGGTGGAGGGGTCCCTGTATCCAGTGATGCTTTTCTCAGCCGAAGACAGTTTCTCATAAAGCTCTGGGCCGATGAGACCAACCCTGACAGCCTCATCCACTGAGTAGCTTTTGTTCTTTAGGGGGTCTGTCAGGCTACCGGTGGAGGCCTGGACTTGCAGGAGCATCAGAGCGGCACCAGGCACAAGGAGATGCTCCCTCAGTGCCTGGTAAAGGCTTTTCTGCTCCCCAGAAGGCAGGACAACACCAGCCACGCTCCTTGTCCCACGCAGGAAGTGCTGAACGATATCATTCTCTGCCACCTCCTGGGCAGAGACTGCTCCCTCCTCAAGGCCTCGGAACACATCAGGGCTGATGATGCCAGAATCCATCAGGTCCCTGCTGCTCACCCTCCCCTGCAGCCCTGGGAATGTGATTTGCAGTGGCAAGAGGAGGAAGCCTGAGGCCGGATCCACAACACATCTCTTCCTGAGCTCCGAATAAGTGACTTTCTCCATAGTGCTGGGGTCAAGGAACCCTTTACTGTCCTCATTGCTGGGGTCAGAGACAAGCTGCCTCATCTCCTCATCCAAATATCCCCTTTCACAGGCCACATCCGCTGGGAGCCGGCCGCCGGTGGCCGGGTCGATGACACCTCCCGTTGCCATCTGGGCCTGGAGCAGGCGAATGCCCTGCTCCCTCCCTACCAGCTCCTTCTGGATCGCCTGGTAGAGGGGGATTTTCTCTTCTGTGTAGGGGTCCACAAAGCCAGTAGCAGCTCTGTCTGCCGAGAGCAGCCTCTCCTTTAGCTCCAGCCCCACCAGCCCCATCCGCACGGCTTCTGCCACGGGGACACGGCGGTTCCTCACCGGGTCGGAGATGGAACCCGTGGCTGCCTGGGCCTCCAGGAGGCAGAGGGCCGAATCCAGGCTCAGTAGATGCTCTCTGGTGGCCTCATAAAAGCTCATTATCCTCTTTGAAGCCTCTACGTACACGCCTGCAATGCTGCCAGCTGTCTCCGAGGGCTCCCTGGGAGCATCCGGACCCGCCACATCCCTGCCAGCTGCTTTTTGCTGTTTGCACGGCATCACGCCCTGGCACAAGTGGTTTGTGCCTGGCATGTCTTCCCCCGGAGAGCTGGGAACAGCACGGCCATTCACTGCTGGCTTGCTCTCCATCCTCCCACTGCACAGCCTTCCACAGCTCTCAGGACTCTGCAGAGAGAGGGGAGAGTGGGAAAGCTCAGTGAGAAATCAACATGGTCTGCATGTTAAATACAGGGAAATCAGAAACATAAATACTCTCAGGCAGGAGGAAGTGGCAGCCAAAGGCTGAGCATGTCCAAACCTGATGTGCCTTCCTGAGGGATCTGGTCAAACTCAAGGAGTCGGTGCGTGAGAAGCTCCACATGCCCTGTCCACGTGCACTGGGATCCCAAACCCCCCGTGCCCTGGGCTGAGCCCCCCGCGTGGGCAGCAGGGCAGGGGGGAATTCTGCCCCTCTGCCCCTGTGCTCAGGTGAGACCTCACCTGCAGAGCTGCCCCAGCCCTGGGCTCCAACAGCACAAGGACGTGGAGCTGCTGGAGAGAGTCCAGAGGAGGCCCCAGAGCTGCTCCAGGGCTGGAGCCTCTCTGCTCTGGAGCCAGGCTGGGAGAGCTGGGGGTGTTCACCTGGAGAAGGGAAGGCTCCAGGGAGAGCTCAGAGCCCCTTGCAAGGCCTAAAGGGGCTCCAGGAGAGCTGGAGAGGGACTGGAGACAAGGGCCTGGAGGGACAGGCAAGGACGAATGGTTCTGCTCTGCCAGAAAACAGGGTTAGATGGGATTTTGGGAAGAAATTCTTCTCTGTGAGGGTGGGGAGGCCCCGGCACAGGTTGCCCAGAGAAGCTGTGGCTGCCCTATCCCTGCAAGTTTTCCAGGCCAGGTTGGACAGGGCTTGGAGCAACCTGGTTCCGTGTAAGGTGTCCCTGCTCATGTCACGGGGTGGGACTGGATGGGCTTTAAGGTCCCTCTCCACCCACACCATTCCATGATTCTGTGATTCCAGGGTTGCTGGCATGCAGGTCCATGTGCTCCCACCGCAGCTGCTGCAAAAACTCCTCTCCTTTGCTGCCCCCCACTTCTCATCCTGTCCAAGGAAGGCAGAGGCTCCACCTCAGTGAGCAGTGGGCACCAGGCAAAGAGTCTCCAAGGCTACCTCACCCAAGCCTGCCCTCCTGCTCGCAAAGCTGCGGGATGCACTTGTGTCAGAGACTGAAAGAGTTCCTGCTTCAAACACTGAGATAAAGTTCTGCTCATTATAGCAAAACTGTCTGAAGGAGCCATGGAAGCCCACCCCTCCCTAAAGAATGCCTGACTGGAACTTTGGACTGCAAGTCAAGCTGCTGAGATTAGATAAAGGGAAACCCATTCTTCGGTCATCTCAGGCCCGGGGAGAAGTAAACAAGTAAACAAGGAAAAGAATGCGAACCAAACCCAGCAGCTGTGCTAAGAACCATCTCTGGCTTGCCTTGGGGTGGGGGAGGCCGTAGCCCACAGACCCATTTGCTTGAGCAGGTTTGCACAGATTTTCTCCCCAGCTGAGGTGGGGGCGGAAGTTTCGGTGTTGTAACCTCTGCTGAGGGGCAGCGAACCCATCCTCCCTCACACAAAACGGCTGTGGGACCCCAACCCCACAGGCCACATCCACAGGACATTCACATGAGGAACAGCTGAGGGGGTGCCTTAATCCATCAAACCCCCCCGAAGTGCCCCCCAGAGTCATTCCTGAAGCCTTGCACCACAGGACCTCACGTGATGCAACAAATCCGGAGTCTGTTGTAAGAGACAATGGCAAACTCCCTCCCCAGGGAGGTGCTGGGGTTTTCCTACCTAGCCTGAGCTATATTAACCCATCGAATTCTGTGCCTTTCGGGGGGACCATCACCACCAAGAAGAGCAGCTGGAGAGGATCACCAGAGCATCGTTGGGATCCATGGATGGTGATATTTTCTTTACCCTGTCTCTGTCACTCTCCTTCTGTGCCCCCCACCTATTTTCTATTTCTTTCTTTCTCTCTCACATTTACTATCAGATAAAACCCATACTATTGACTTGGGCATATGGTCTCCTTTGAACCTCAATTCGGGCAGAGGCATTTCTACTAACTCTCATAACGGGATCCTGACAGCTTGGATCTGTCACAGCCACGGCACTGGGAGGCTGGAGGGTGCTTGTGGTCAAGCACGGGCGTGCCGAGCTCTGGGAGCTGCGGTCAGCCACGGCCTCCGGGCTGTGGCCGCGGCACACAGCGGCAGAGGAGCCTCCCTGCCCGCAGCCTCCACAGCGCCTGTGCCAGCGCCCTCCAGGAGAACGTCCTGCAGCAGGAGGCTGCGGGGCTGGAGCGGGTTCGAGGAGCGAGAGGCAGAGCCCCAGCCCCGGTGCCGAGCGGGGTCTGTCAGGGCTGGACTGGCCCTACAGGGGCGGGTGAGGCCACGGGCCAAGCACGAGGTGCTGTGGAGGACCAAGGAGACAAGTCTGCCCAGGCTCCTGCAGCCCACCAGCATCTCTGGACCGGGTGCAAGGAAACAGCCGGGGCAGGGCTGCCTCGAGGTATTCACCACACAGAACCCCAGGGAGAGCCGGTGTCACACTGACCCTCCTGCAGAGGTCACATCGAGTGGGGACAGTGTGGAGCAGCTCTGTCTCATTGCCTGGAGCTCACAGACCCGTGTCCTCCCCGGCTCCACCGCGGGTGCTGTGCCCGGGCCCTGCCCACTCCAGGAGCAGCCTCTCCAATGGGGCTCCATGTGCCTGGCTGCGTCCCCATGTGTCCCTCCGGGTCATTCTGTGCCCCTCGGCCACGCCAGCACCTTTTCCTTACGCTTGCCCCTCTGTCCCAGCCATGCTCTGGGCTCGCTGCCCGGCTCGGGGAAAGGTCTCAACAGAGCCGGCTCCCTCCACCCGGTGATGTCAGTGCGGCTCGGATCTGCCCAGGCAATGCTGTTTGTGTTTGCAGGATCAGGACTGCGCCCGGCTCCGGCGCCAAGAGGTGCGGACGGGCGGGAGGCCCCAGGGCTGCCTCCGGGAAGGGCTGGGAGAGGGGAGGAGGGCTCGGGGGTCCCTGCCTGGGGAGAAGGGGGTCCGGCTGCTGGCTGAGAGTGGCGGCAGTCGCTCTGTCCTGCCTGTGGGCTGGCAGCGAGAGGTTCCCCCGCCTCGCAGGGCTCTCCTCTGTCCCACGGGCTCCCAGCGGTTGCCCACGCCCACACATGCCGGTGATGGGCATCCCTGTGCCGTGCACATGCAAAGCACCTGCGGGGCTGGCAGCACCTCCCGCCAGCTCTGCCCGCCCCGCTCCTGCGGCCGGGAAAGCTGTTCCTGGCGCCGCAGCCCTTTCCTGGCAGAGAGATGGCGGGCTGGGTGGCACCGGCTATGCTGCACCTGGAAGGAGCTGGGCTCAGCCCAGCCGTGCCGTGGGCACAGCAGCGGCTCCGGTGTCTGGAGAGCCCCAGGAAGGTCCCTGCGTGTCCCAGAGCTGAGACGGCCGCGGCCACCAACACCGGTGTGGTTCCAGCATCCGGACAGCCCTAGGCAGGTCCCCACATGTTCCCAAAGCCAAACTGGCCACTGCCACCGGAGCGCAGATGGAATTTGGGCATTGCCACCCATAACTGTAGCAGCTTGAACGCCTGGGGGTCTGGAGCATCAAAGGGTCGAGGTGTCGCCCCCCGCCCCTCCCCGGGCAAGGGCGGGGGAAAGGCTCGGCTCCCTTTCGTCAGAAGGCGTCAGCCCCACTGGAAACTTTGAGTAACCGACTTTGCCGACGAAAGCAGGGAGATTCCTGGCAGAGGTGTTGGCACCTGCCACCCTCCCCGGGGCCACGGTCTCTCCCCGACGCGGGCAGCACTCCCTGGCTGCCGCAACCGCTGCTCCGCGGCTTTCGCTCGCGGCTGCGTCAGGGAAGGCGCTGGCACCGGTGTGAGCCGCCGCCCCCCGCAGCCACCGCCAGCCCCCGGCCCGCAACCCCCGCGCACCCCCCGCACCCGCGGCAGTCCCCGCGCCCGGCCCTTCCTCGCACACTCGGCGGCGCCGCTGCCCCGCGTTCCGCGGGATGATCCGCACGTCTGCACCTGCAGGGAGCACCCGGGGACCGGCAGCGGCTGGGGAGGGAGAGGCTGCCGGGGGCCCCGGGGAGGGACCGGGAGAAGGGACAGGTTTTACTGGCAGAGTGGGGGACATGGTGTCGGGAGGGGGTGGCGGAGGAGTTGTCTGCTGGGGCAGGGACTGCAGAGAGCTGGGAGAGGCTGGGTCTGGGGGTGGGAGCTTGGCGGGGCCGGGGAGAGTCTGCAGGGTGGTGCCTCTTGGGACAGGCAGAGGCCGGCGGTGTTTCGGGGGAGGGAGAGCAGTGGGGAAGTTTTCTGGGGCAGTGACGGAGGGTGAGGGGAACAGGGAGGGCAGCTGGGGCTCGCTTTGGGGAGCGCTGCTCTGAGCGGGCTGGGGGCAGCTCGGCACCCCTGCCCAGGCAGCGCTTCCTGCGCGGCCGCCCCGGCGCGGGGTCCGCAGTGCCGGCCGGGGTCGTGCCCGGTGCCCGAATGAGGCTGCTGTAGGAGAAAGTCGCACCCTGTCCACAGGGACAACCTCACCGCACCGGGTGCTGTGGGAGGGTGCTGCCAGTCCCCCGCCTGCCCTGTCCCCCCCCCCGCCCCTTCCTCAGCACCCGCCGAGCCCGACCGCACCATCGGAGCCTCGAGGCATCACGGGCTTTTCCCGGGAGCCGTCCTGCCCGGGCAGCCATCACCTCCCGTCCTGCTCCTGGGACGTGCCGGGGTCAGGGACCGCCACCCTCCCACTGTGCCCTAGGACGTCTGGCAGTGCCCAGGGTGCCACAGCCCCGTGCGGCTGCTGCCCTACGCCCGCGGTCACACCCCGGCACCGGGAGCGCTGCCGCATTCCTGCCATACCGGGCATCGCGAGGGCGCTGCTGCCCCTGCAGCACCCGGCGCGGCCCGCAGTGCCCAGCCAGGCTCCTCTCCGCCCGCCTCTCCTACCTGCGCACGGCGCTCACACAGCGGGCTCCCCTGGCAGGTGCCCGGAGTTCCACTGCTTTGCCGCTGCTTCCTGCCCGCGACCGGAGCACGTTTAAAACCTGGCCCTTCCCCGCCCCTGGGGATGACACACCTGCCCTGCCCTTGCAGAAACTCGCGGGCCAGCCCTCCCTACGGCTCAGTCTGGGAGCTGGGGTCCCCCCTTGCAGGTGTTCACTGGTCCCAGGATGGCCGTGGTGCAGGAGGTGGCCCTGTCCCGGTGGGCTGCGCCTTCCACAGAGGAGGTGAGAGCGAAGAGCAGAGACCTTCCTCCCCAGGGTCAGCACTGCCCTCATCCCCAGCAGCTCCTCACCCTTCTCCCCATCACCCCCCAAGCCCTCCCCACAGCCAGCAGTGCCCCTGTGTGTCATTGCAGTGGTGGACCCCAAGCTGCAGCTGCAGGGCTGATGGACCCCCAGTGTAGGCCTGACCCCAGCACCACGGAACCAACGGCACCTTTCTCCCTGGGGTAGAAAGGGGGACCCTTCCCTGCTCCCCCCAGTCTTGCCCACACCCCTGGATGTGCATGAAGCCTGAATTGCCCAAAACATGCCCAAACCATCCTGTTGCTGCTTGAGTCACACAAACACCCCTGCCCTGCCTCCGTCACCAGCTCCACACCCTCTCTCCAGACCCTGCAGGCAGCCCCACATCCTGCTCCCCGCTCCGAGCCCTCTCCCCAGTGCCACAGGGGCTTGGTGGGCCCTGTAAGAGCAGCAGGTACCACAGAGGGCAAAGAGACCTTTGGGGCTACGGGGGCAGGGGGGTCGTGCCACAGCCTCCTCCAGTACCACCCTGCAGGGCGAGGTGCTGTGGGAGGGATGCGGCACTTGGGCAAGATGTTTATGGTGTGTGGGAGTGTGTTGTCTGGAGAGGTGCCGGTATCCAGGCACGGGGCTGGCCCGCGGTGCAGCACGGCGCGGTCCGGTGGGCACGAAGCCCTGGTGCTGCTGTGGCTGCAGCCAGCCCTGGCAGTGGGGGTGCACCCAGGTGGAGGGGCATTCCCGTTGGAATGGCACTGCCAAACACACGGGCAGGGTGGCCCCTCTGTGCCTGTTGCCTGGGCGGTGCCAAGCTGGTGGTCCGGGAGGGCAGAGGAACCCAGACAGGGTCACCTGGAGCACCCAGAGCTGTAGAACCAAGAGAGGCCCTGGCTGGCACAACACCCTGGACTCATGGGGGTTTGTCAGAACAGGGGCAGCACCGGTGGGGCCGGTGAGAGGGGCAGGGGCTGCATCCTGCCGCCGTGCCCATCCCTGCTCCTGCGGCCCACAGAGGGGCAGCTGTGTCCCAGAAAGCGGCACAAGTTTCTGACGGCTGCCCAGGCGTTGGCGGAGGCGCCGCTCATGGGAGGTGCTGAGGAGCCTTAATCCATCGGCAAACAGGGATGAGCATTCGCTGCCGCCACAGAGCAGTGCCGGCACTACAGAACTTCTTGCTGCCGAGGTGCTGACCTGCTCACCCTGCAGCAGAGTGGGGGCCAGCAGGGCCTCTCTGCAGCCTCCCTGGGGCCCTGTGACCCCCACCGGGAGTCCAGACAGCCCCGGGGCTGCAGCAGGACCAGGCATGGACGTGGTGGCCAGTGACCGGAGAGATGGGCACAGCCAATGGGTGCACGGTCTCCCTGCTGGGCTGCAGGGACAGGCAGGAGGGACCCTTAGGTCCCTGTCGGGGCAGCACAGCTGTGCACGCAGGACCCAGTGCACTGTGCTGGGCCATACTGGGTTGTGCTGGACCATACTGGGCCGTACTGGGCCCTGCCACACTCCCCCTGCCAGTGCAGGGTGGCTGTTGCTGCCCACGGCAGGGAAGGGGCTGTGGTGTTAATTAGCCATAATGAGCAGCTGCGATTTGGGCAAATACAGCCAAAGCACACGCGGCTTCATCAAAGCTCCTCAGCTGCCGACAAGGACGAGGAGCAACCAGCCCGGGCACCTCTCCTCTGCCTGTGGGTGGCCGCGGCAACCGGAGCCTCGATGACACCCCTGCCATGCTAGCCAGGCCGCCGGGCCAGTGACTGGGGGGAAGGGGCAGCCCAAAGGGGCTGGGATGTGGTCACTCTGTGCTGGAGGAATTGTCCTACAGCAGAAACCCCACGTGGGTGGGTTGGTGGCCAACCAAGCCCGGTGTCACCGGTGCACTGGCAGAACTGCCATGCCCGGCTCCCAGCAGGGGCTGTGGGGAGGGCACTGGGTCTGAGCAGCAGCAGCAGGAGCTTGGGCTGAGCTGGCAGAGCCAGTGAGGGGTCCCAGGAGCACCCACTCCACCCAGCACAAACTGCTGCCACTAGCCAAGCTCCCATATGCAGGGACATCCCGTCCAACACCTCCAGTGCAGCCCCTGGGGCTCGCCCTCGCTGCCCAGGCAGCACGAGTACCTTGTGCCATGTACATCTGTCCCAGCTGCTGTCAGTCCAGGCTCATGGACAGGCCAAGGGCCAGCAGCAAAGTGCACAGGCCCAGGCTCTGGGTGGTCAGTGTGCTGCTGGTGGCACCGGTGGAGTGGCAGTGGCAGCATGAGGAGGACAGGCCAGCGTGGGTGTGAGTCGCCGCTCTCCCCATCCCTCCGGGCGGACGCTGGGGAAGGGCTGAGGCAGGGCAGGAGCGCAGCCATCAGCAGGGCTGGGGTCAGATGCTGAGCTCAGTGCCAGGAGGTGCCCACTGGGGCTCTGCGGCCCAGGACCGGTGCCCACAACCTCACGCACAGGGGAGCTCAGTTGCTCACGCACATTTGCCGTGCAAGGGGCTCCACACACTCACACGCATGTGCTTTGACATGCGCTGGCCTCAGCTGGGGATCAGAGCTGGTGTCGACGCCAACCCACGCGGCACCGAGGCCTCCAGCCCTGCCAGCCTCCATTGCCAGCGTGCCATTGCCTCCAGCCCCGCCAGTGTCCCGGCCCTGTGCCTGGCTGTGGATTCCCTGGGGCAGGATGGGGGCCAGAGGGCTCCAGGCTGTGGCTCTTGTCCCTGACCCAGCCACTCTATACCAAGGCACCGGGCCAAGGCTTCGCCCGGGATGTGGGTGCAAGCTGCAAGCAGGAGAGCCCGGTGCCTGCAGGTGGGAGATGGAGCAGCCTGGGACACAGCTGTGCTGAGGGCAGGAAAGCCAGGAGCAGGGTGGCACAAGCTGGGCTGTGCATCCCAGGGCTAGGAGAGCTGCCCTGGCACCGGTTCTCTTCACACCCCAGAGAGAGGACAGGAGGTGTCTGGGGGGACAGGCCTGAGTGCTCTCCCCTTTGCCAGTCCCCAGCCCTGGGGCACGGCCTCTCACCCCCACGGTGCACCCAGCCCTTGTTGGGTGGGATGAAGAGAGTGGCTCCAGCCAGGGCCAGGGTGGCTGTGTGGGGGGCGTGGAATGGCAGGCAGGGCATGTCCCCCTCCCAGGGCTCCCATGCCCAGGGTGAGTGCTGGGGGGGTTGGTCCCCTGCAGCGGGGTCAGCCAGCTCCAGGACAGCTGCTCTGACCCCTGAGCGGGGCTGCGGGACTTGAGGGGCACTCGGGGGCTCACGGCTCAGCACCCAGCCACGATGGTCCCACCCGGGGCCGAGCCTCCAGCCCCACTCCCCACTGCTGCCACCCACTCACCTGCTGCCCTGGCAATGTGACCCCCCAAACTCAGCACATGCTGCGGACGCCAACTATGGAGAGCCATGGAGGCTCTCCCAGGGCATCCCCGCTCCCCACCTCATCTCCCTGAGGATGGTGGAGCTCCAGTGGGTGAAGTTCCCGTGTGCCCATTGCTGTGCTTCGCGTGGGTGTGTCTGTCCCTTGTATCACTGCCAGCCTTGCTGCAGCCCCAGGGGCTGCACTGCAGCAAAAACACAAAACAGTTTGGTGTGGGCCCAGCCACGCCGTGCGTGTTGTCTTCGCTTCCCAAGCCAGCGCCATTGCCTGGGGCTCAGGATGCGGCTGACACAAGCCGCGGTGCCGGTGATGCCGGTGGTGCCAGGCACGGTGCCCCAGCTGGGAGTGGTGGATGAGATTTCCATAGGCACAGGAATGTGCAACGCAACTCGAACCGGCGGTCCTAGCCCACACCGGCAGCGCTGCGGGACTGTCCTGGGACGTGCTGGCAGAGGTGCCACGGAGAGCCCTGGCCTCAGCCCTGCTCTCGGGTGGCTGCGGCAACGCCGGGCAAGGGCCCCTGACCTGTGCCAGGGCATCCGTGGGGCTCCTCCGTGCATGGCCAGGGATGTGCCTGGCACAGGCAAAATTCCAGTCCTGGACCCTTTGGCTCTGTGTTTATTCAGAAAAGAAATAAGTCGAGAGAGGGTTTTAGGGTGAAAGTGCAAAAAAGGGACTGGAAGTCATGAGGGAGTGGCCAGGTGACCAAGGGGTCCGGGACTGAGAGGAGGCAGCCAGGCAGTGCTGGTGGGGGATCAAAGAGAGCAGCCACAGCCCTCGTGTGTGGGATCTGGGACTCCCCCAAGGCAGGGAGGTGCCTGGCAAGGGTCGTGGTGCTGCAGTGCCTGAGGACAGGCCCCGTGCTCAAGGTGTCCCCCACCTCTTGGAGTGGGGACACAGCCAGTGCCTCCAGACACCCCCTCCCATCCTGACAGGCAGCTGGGCCCCTCCCAGCTGTCCCCTGGCCATCCCAGCTGGGCCGGGGCAGGCAGGTGACGGACGCACAGCTGCCGGGACCATGCGGACATTCCCGGTGCCCTCAGCGCTGCGGGGCGTCCAAAAAGCAGCCGGCACCCAGGGACAGGGACCTGCCCACCGTGGGCGCTGGTGCTGGGCTCAGCAGGAATGCCAGCAATGCCTTCTTTGGAAAAGAGGTAATGCGGCACGGTGCCCGCTGGCACCACCGCAGCGCCCAGGGCTCGCCAGCCGCGGCTCCGGCGCCGGGCGGCTCTGCCAGTGGCACCGGCTGGAGCACACCCGGCCGTGCCCAGCCCCCCGTGCCACTGCGCTGGGTGCACCTGCTGCGGTGATGTGACACCCCCTGCGTCCAGTCCTGACAGCGCAGTGAGGGATGGACAGACCGCCAGACTGCAGCCCCTGGTCCTGAGCAGAGGGACAGACTGACAGGCTGCAGCCCCTTGCCCTGAACACACAGGCTGACTGATGGACTGCAACCCCTGGTCCTGAGCACACAGACTGACTGACGGACTGCAGCCCCTGCTCCTGAGCACAGACTGACTGACAGACTGCAGCCCCTTACCCTCAGCACGCAGACTGACTGACTGACGGACTGCAGCGCCTGGTCCTGAGCACGCAGACTGATGGACTGCAGCCCCTTACCCTCAGCATGCAGACTGACTGACGGACTGCAGCCCCTCGCCCTGAAACACACAGCCAGACCAACAGACTGCAGCTCCTCATCCTGACAGTGGGGTGAGCACACAGGTCAGAGTGCAGCCTCCTGCCCCGAGCAGACAGACAGACTGATGGACCCCTGCTTCAGCAGAGGGGCAAACAGACGGACGGAGTGGAGCCCCTTCCCGAGCAGACAGACGGACGGAGAGACAGACTGGGTGCTGATAGAAAAAGGAACCTCACTACAGTTTATTGTGGCGGCGGGTGGCCCCGGCCGGGGTTACATTCAGCTCTACTGCTGTCCGGTTAGCGGGGTGGCACGATGGCGCGAGCATGCGTCAGCAGGGCGGGGGTCGCGCTCCCGCCGGGGCCGCCGGCAGGACGGGAGTGCGGGCGCCGGGGACCCCCGCCCATGGCAGCCCCAGCCCCACCGGGGCAGGGGGCGGCCAGAGCCGGGGGCCCGTGTGCACACACCGAAGGCCGAGGGGTGAGGGTTAGCACCAGAAACGGGGCTCGGCATCCGGCCGGGGGTCCCGGTGCCCGGGTACCGAGCCCGACCACCTCCCGCCGGGGCACGGGAGGCAGGATGGGGACCCCCGTCAGCAACGCCAAACGCCGGGGGTACCGCAGCCGGCCTGAGCTGACGGCACGGGAGAAGGGCAGGGCCCAGAGCGGGGGTGCCCGGTCCCCAGCCCCGGGCACTCGGAGCGGGGCACCGGGGCTCAGATCCCCCCGCGCTGCCGGATGAAGCCGTGGGGAGGGAGACCAGAGCCCGGGGGCTCGGTGTGTGTCGGGACGTACTTGCATATCCGCCGGAACGGCCCCGGCGGGATCGGTGGCGGACAGACGGCTCAGCCCCGCTCGGGGGGCCGCAGCGCCGGGCCGGTGACCCGCGGGGGGCGCGGCCGCGGCTTCGCCGTGCTCCAGCCTCGTGGAGGAGGGTCCTGAGTGGGGCCGGCCGACGGTGCTGGGCGCAGGGCGGGCGCGGGGGTCAGCGGCAGGGGCTGCAGCGCTCCGGAGGGGACCCTTCGGGCGGCTCTGCGAGGGCACGGAGGGGCTGGAGCGGGGAGCTCTCCTGCACCCGGCTCCAGCGCTCCGAGGGACCGGGGGCCAGCCCCGCTGCCCTGCCCCACGCCACACACCGACCCCAGCTCCCCTGTGCCCCCCAGCCCCACGGGGCGGGCAGGAACCACGGCGCTCACCTGGGGGTGCCACGGCCAGGCTCTCCTCAGCCGCGCTGAACTGCAGCTCGGCTCCGTCGGGCAGTCCCGAGCCCCGGGCGCGCGGACACCGGTCTCCGGAGCGCGTCCTCCGCAGCACCGACTGGGGAGGGCGAGGATCAGTGCCCGTGGCGGGTGGGTTCGGGGGGTCGGGACTTCAGGGGGGGCTCCGCGGCCCTTACCTTCCTGGCCAGGGGGCTGCTGGGGGCCGAGGCGCTGCTGTAGAGGCTGAGGCTGGAGTTGGAGCGGCTCGGGGACAGCACTTTGGAGGAGGAGGCCGACTGGTTCCCCGCGCACCTGGCGGCAGCGGCGGCTCCGAAGACGTCTGAGGACAGGTACTTCTCGTTGATCTTCAGGTTGGTCCTTCCCTTCACTGGGGACAACGGAGGCAGTGAGGGGGCCCAGCAGGGCGAGACCCTGGGGAGCGCAGCCAGCTGTGCCCCCCATGACCCCCACGGACCCGCACGGCCGCGCAGGCACGGGGACACCACCACAGCAGTGCCCGGTGTGGGACCCCCACACCCACCTCTGCAGGGGTCATTCTTCACCAGGAACTCGTCCAGGGCGATCCAGCCCCCACCCACCCGCACCATGAGGGTGCTGCGCAGGATCCGCACCATCCGCAGCTGCTGGGACTCCCCGAACTGCGGGGAGAGCGACGTTGGGGCACGGCGGGGCCAGGGGCTGTGGCAGGGCTGGGCATTGGGAAGGGGTGCCGGAGCGAGTGCCAGCACCCAGACCTTCCCATTCCGACTGCCCCTCCAGCCCCGCTGGCACTGCCCTCCCCCGGGGCCCGGGGATGTGTCCCCTCCCTGGCACGGCACACAGGCACTGCAGGACCCCCGTGCAGGGCAGGCTGTGCACAGGTGTCAGAGCAAGGCAGAACCCCGGGCTGGGGAACAAGGGCTGCTGCCCGCGGCTGTGCCGTGGGTCGGCGCTTACCCGGTACCTGTTGGCGCTGATCTGCTCCACCTGGAAGCGCTTGGCACAGTTGCACTGGGCCACTTGCCTGTTCACCTACGCGGGCACGCTCAGCTCAGTCCCAGGCGCGGTCCCCACCNCTGATCGGCGTCGGCGGAGCGGCGCAGCGGGTCACGGTTGGGGTGCAGAGCACTGACGAACTCGTAGTAGTCGATGAAGCCGTCACCGTTCATGTCAAAGATGCTGGCCACAGCATTCATCTCCAGGACGTTGGTGGGGAACTCTGTGGGGGGACGGGGACCCTCAGCCCCCCAGTGCCAGCCCCCTCAGCCTCCTCCAGCCCCCCCAGCACCCACTGGAGGCAAGGACGCTCTCAATGAACTCCCGCTGGCTGATGCGCCCGTCCTGGTCCCTGTCGATGCCGCGGAAAACGTCCAGGACACGGGACTTCATCTGGCTGATCCACTGCATGTAGCGCTTCCTCCAGACCCCGAAGTCAAAGTGCGCAAACTCCTCCAGCTTGGAGGGGCACACACGGGGATCAACACAACAGCAGGACCCCCTCGTCCCCCCCGCGCCAGCCGGGTGACATCGCTGTGCCCCACGTTCAGGCTCAGCTGTGCAGCCTGGCTGCTCCCAGCCCTGGCCCTGCCAAGGCTGTGAGGGAGGGGTCTCTACCCCCGACTGTGGGGTGCAGAGGGGACCCTGGGCTCCAGCAACCACTCTGGAATGTCAAGGTGCACCCTTGGGGTGTGCTGGGACCCCCAGCTGCAGACAGAGGGTCTGAGACTGCTGACCCCATCTGCACGTGACCTGGGGCCGGGGGTCCCATGGGCAGGAGATGGGAGGAACTCCTGAGGACCCCCGGGGCAGTGGGACTGACCCCTGGGGTGCCCCTACCTCCCGCAGGCGCTGCAGGGCCGTCTCCAGCCGGTACTGCCGGTCCAGCGCCAGCAGCCAGAGCTGCTGCCAGCGGTGCAGGAGCTGGGCCATGAGGGGTGTCTGGGGCTCCAGCCCCCCGAACGGCATCGCCGCCGTGCCCTGCGCCTTCCCGCCGCTGCGGCGACCTGTGGAGAGGGAGTGAGGGGGTGGCCAGGGGTCCAGGGTGTGGGGGGATGGATGATGATGGGGGTCCTTACGTGTGGCCAGTCGGCGCGTGGCTGGGGGGCCCAGGTCCACCGCCAGCTTCCGCTTGCAGTTCTTGGTGACCTTCTCCACGTCAGGCTGCTTGCGGTTCAGCTCCTCCATGAACACCTGTGGTGGAGCGCTGGCGCTGAGCACTCCCCAGCCCCGGGGACTGCAGACCAGTCCCATGGCCCCGGAGACTGCAGATCAGTCCCACGGCCCCGGAGACTGCAGACCAGCCCCGCTGTCCCCCTCCCAGGACCCTCCCAAACCAGCAGCATGTGCTGTTGACATGCTGGGCTCGGACACCACAACACAAAAGGTGCTGCTGGGCGAGCATCGCCCACAACCCAAGTCCAGCACTCCCCAAAGCCCTCGGCCAGGCCAGGTGCTCGCCCAGGGCTGGACAGGGCGTGCAAGGGGGATGATGTGTTCCCCAGGGAGAGGCGGGTTTGGGGTCCCTCACCACGTGCTGGGCACTGAGCTCCTCCAGCTGCTCGACCTCCTCTGGCAGCGGCTCCTGGTCCCGCAGCCCCAGCGCCTCCTCGGCCGCCGTGATCCAGTCCAGGAGCTGCGCCGTCTCCTCCCGCTCGGCCGCCAGCACAGCCGCCTGCGCCCGCAGCCGCTCGCCCTGCTGCTGCGCCCAGCTCAGCACCTGCAGGGCAGCCAGGGATGTCACCCCACTGTGGACTCCAAGGTCTCCCGTCTGGAGCAGGTGCCACAGGGCATTGCTTTGGGGAGAACAGGTCAGCACCAGGAACCACGGCCACCCCACCTGTGGGACAGGCTCAGGGATCCCCACCAAGAGCCCTGGTGATGATGGGGCAGGGATGTGGGGGCTCCACAGCCCACCGTGGCTGTTGGGCAGGCACATGGACCCCCGGCCAGCAGCTGCAGTAAACGTAGGGCAGGGACATGGGACAGGACCAAGCTCCCGTTGGGCAGCTGGGACAGGGCTGGGGGTGCTGCCCCTGTGTGCCGAGGGTCCCCAGGTCTGTGCTGTGTGGACATGCCAGCTGCCCTCCCGTTTCGGCGTGAGGGGGGCAGCCCCAGGGCAGATCCAGAGCAGATTCCGCAGGTCTCTGCTCAATAAGGGCTTTGTGTGGGATCGGCTGAACCTGCCAGACCGGTCCCAGGAGCGCCAGGTCTCTCTTACCTGCAAACCCACAACCCCGGGAGGCTCTGGGCCACTGCAGGAGGATGGTCTGGGGTGAGGGCCCCCGGGACACTGCTCCCAGCCTTCCCTGCCTCAGCTGCGTGGTGGCTGCCATCGCACAGGAATGAGCCACCACCACCCAAGGGGGACTGCAGAGGCCCCAGGTGACCCCCTGTGAGGCCACAGGACGGGGGAGCACGGGGGGACACACTGGCAAGGCCAAGACCCTCTGTGCCCTCTGAGGTCGAGCACTCCCAGCTCCCCGCAATGCGCTGGTTGGGGGGGCTGCACCAGGCAGTCCCTGGTGTGGGAGAGGTGGGGTTGTGGGACAGGTATGGGGCCGTGCTTGCCCCAGGTTCGGGTGCCACTCTGCTCCCCCAGGCAGGGGGGTGGGAACAGGGCACCCATCTCACCTCCTGGAAGCGGCTCTTGGCGACTGTGACCCAGGATTTGATGGTGATGATGGAGTCGGGATGGCAGGTGGTGAGGATCTCCTCCCCGAGCGAAGTGATGCACTCCAGCTCCAGCTGCTGGCACTGCAAGGACTGCATCAGCTCCTGGGGGGACACGGACCATGGTATTGCCAGGTCTCAGCCCTCCAGACACCGCCCACCCCCCTGCGCCACAGGGAGTGGTGGATTGGGGTTGGGGGTGCCCAAATCTCTGCACCTCAGGGCATTTGGAGCCCCAAACCCCGTGTTCTTGGTGTGGTGGAACTCAACATCCCACATCTCTCTGTGGTGGCACCTAACATTCCATGCCTTGCTGTGGGGATCCCACAGCCCAGCAGGGGCTGGCTGACCCCTGATGAGGGTCCTGGGGCAAAGCTGGAGCCAACCTGAGGCAGGGGCCAGTGGGGGCTGGTGGAGGCTGGCACCCACCTGCAGCTGGGTCTGGCACTCCTGCACGGCCGCCTCCTCCTCGGGGAAGACTCCATACTTGAGGGTCTTCTCCGACTCGGTCAGGCGCCCCAGAAAGGAGTGCACAAGGGTGTGGAACTCCTCTGCCTGCCACGACAGTGGGGACCTGCTCAGCACCCACCTCACAGCCCCAGCTCCCTGCTCCTCAACCCCCCGGACCCTGAATCTCCTGGCCAGACCCTGAGCCCTGCAGCTGCTAGCTGGACAAGTCCACACTGTGCTGAGGGAGAGCTGCTGCCAGCCTCGCTCCAGGCCCCCAGTGGGATCGAGGGGACACCCCACACCCGGCTCTACACCTGGACACCATTTTCTCTGACCCTCCAGTACCTCCCTGTGCCACCCAGCCACTCGCCCCAGGCACCCTGCGCACATTCACACCTGCAACAGGCACCCACAGCAACCAGCCTGGCACCCGGCCATGGCACCTTGCAACACAGAACCCCACAGCCCCACGCAGCACCACACACCGAGCCCAGGCAACCCACAGAGAACCCCAAAATGCACAACCCCCACACCACCCAGGCAGCCCAGAGCAACCCTGACAATGCACAGCCACCCACCAAGCCTGTAACCCCATGGGGCACCATGGAAATGCAGTTACCCACCCTGTGGGCACCCCACAGAGCACCCCCAAAGCACGGGCACCCACCACCTGGACACCCCACAGAGCACCCCCAATGCACGGGCACCCACCACCTGGACACCCCACAGAGCACCCCCAATGCACAGCCACCCACCACCCGGACACCCCACACCCCCAGGACCATCTCAGCCTTCCCACGTGGGTGCACCAGCTGCAGACCCCAAACCGGGGCTTTCCCTGCTGCCCCTCAACCCTCACCTGCCGCAGCGCAGCCTCCAGCCGGGCCTGCTTGGACAGGGAGAGTTTGCAAACTAGGTCCCAGCGAGTGCTGAGCTCCTCCACCTGCCGCTGCAGCCACTGCGAGTCCACGCTGCTGCTGCCGCGCGTCAGGTCCCGCACCGAGCGCTTCAGCGTCTTGATGCAGCTGGCGCGTTTGCCCAGCTCCTTCTGGAACACCTGGAAGGGAGGGCGGGAGGGGTGGGAGGTGCCGGGGGTCCCAGCACCCTGCCTAGACCCCGCTATTGTGCAGGATTCTCCTGCAGCTCAGACCCTCACAGCAATGGGCACAGGGCTCCCCTGCACCCCAGATCCTCACAGCAATGGGCACAGTGTTCCCGTGCACCCCAAAGCCTTGCAGCAGCAGGCACAGGGCTCCCCTGTACCCCAAACCCTTCCCAGCAGTGGATTACATGAGGTTTCCCAGTGCTGACCCAGGGCAAAAGGCACAATCCGGGGTCAAGCAGGGGTGGCTCCAGTGGGCAATGCCCCATCCTGTGCCTGGCTCTGGTCCTGTCCCAGATGGAGGGTGGGCACAGCCTGGGGCTTCCCGGGGGCCAACGCTGAGCACAGCTGTCCCCACATGCCCCAGGCCACCCACCTTGTGCTTGTCCATGAGGTCTCCGACCAGGTCCCGGTCCCCTCCGACAGGCACGTCCTCGCTGAGCTGTGGCTCGGCGCGGTACAGCCAGTCCATGAGGGCCTGCAGAGCGTCCGTGAACTTGCCCGAGAAGAGCAGGTTCTCCTCCAGCTTGTGCTGCCTGCGACCAGGGGCACAGGAGATGATGCTGCAGCACCCAGGTGCTGGGGGTCACCCCATGGAGCCACTCCACAGAGCTGGCAGCGCCAGTATGGACAGGGACAGGTCGTGGCCGTGCCATTATGGACGGGGACATGTCCTGGCAGTGCCATTATAGACGGGTACAGGTCCTGGCAGTGCCATTATGGACACGGATGGGGCCCAGCTGCACCCCAAGGGCAGAGCCCAGCAATGCTGGGAATGGGGTCCCGGAGCAGGGAGCAGGACGCTCAGGGAGGAAGGGCAGTTCCATGTGCCTGCCTGCGACCCACACAACGAGCAGAAAACAGATAGTGCCATCCCTATTCCCATCCCATCCCACACCATTTCCATCCCTATTCCCATCCCATCCCATCCCACCTGCACCCCAACCCCTTCCCTATCCCATCCCCATTCCAACCCACTCCATCCCACCTGCCTCTCATTCCCATCCCATCCCCCTCCCTCCGGCCCCGTTCGCACCTCTCTGCAGCGCGGCTGCACAGCGCATCCCAGCGCTCCTTCAGCTCCCCCAGCAGCTCCTCCAGCGGCTGCAGGTCCTGGGGGAGCCGGGCCCCCTCCCGCAGTGCCCGCCCGCTCCGCAGCGTCGCCTCATACACCGGACGCTTTGCCCGCAGCACCTTCTGGAATGCCTGCAGGGGCCCCACGCACCCCACAGGTGGGTATTGGGTCCCCCCAGCTGCAGGGGGAGACGTCCTCGTCCCCCAAGAGCTCTGGGGCGGTTAGGGTGCCAACATCCCTTGGTCTGGCGCTCCCCCACCCCAGATCTCCCAACTCTACAGGACGGCCCTGGGGAGTTGTCCCAGCCCCTGGCGCTGGGTGTCCCTCCGGGAGCTGGGGATCCCCCTCTGCAGCCCCCAGAACCCCAGTTCTGCGCCCCCCACCTCTCCAGGACACCCCCATGCCAAAGATCGGGGCAGCCCCCACCTTGTGCTCAGCCAGCTGGCACTTGATCTCCTCCTGGCTGGTGGCAGCGTCCTGCGGCACCTCCAGGCTCTGCTCCACCTCGTCCATCCAGTCCAGAAGCAGCCGCCGGGACTCACTGAACTGCAGTGAAGGGGAGGGCTGTGGGGGCTGCGGGGGGCTGAGGGGGGACGCAGGGGCAAAGTGGATCTGGGGCGACCCAGACAGGAGCCATGGAGCCACACAAGGGAGCGGCACAGGCTGGGCACCACCATGGGGCAAACCATGGGCCAGTACAGCACGGTGACAACGCTGGAGCCACGCGGTCCCTTCCAGGCACAGCTCCCAGCAGGACCCATGTCATGGAATCAACAGTCCCAGGATGGTTTGGGTTGAAAGGACCTTAAAGCCCATCCAGTTCCACCCCCCTGCCATGGGCAGGGACACTTCCCACTGTCCCAAGTTGCTCCAAGTCCCGTCCAACCTGGCCTTGGACACATCGGAGGATGGGGCAGACACAGCTTCTCTGGGAAACCACCCCCACAGGGAAGGATTCCTTCCCAATATCCCACCTAACCGTGCCCTCTGGCAGTGGGAAGCCATTCCCCATGGTCCTGTCCCTCCAGACCGGCGTCCAAAGCAAACCAAGGGCCAGAGCCCCCTCCCCAGCCCGTGGCTGTGGCCGGGCTGTGTCCCGGTACCTGCTTGCTGCGTTTTCGGGCCTCCTCCAGCGCCGCCCCCCGCTCTGCCGCCCGCTGCAGGACCTTGCCCAGCCGCTCCCGGGCTGCCAGCACCAGGTTCTGGATGACGGCCCCATCCTGCTTCCTGCTGAAATCCTTCAGGCGAGCGGCCACGGCCTCCAGGCTGCCCAGCTTCTCCCCGTGGGCGTTCGCCTCCTTCACCAGGGCCTGCGGGGAAGGGGCAGCTAAGTGTGGGTGGTCCTGGGGCAGGTGAGGAGCCCACGGACACGGCCCATACCAGGACGGGACAGGGAGCATCAGGCACAGCCCGCACCAGGACAGGACACGGAGCACCGGGCACAGCCCGTGCTGGGATGGGGCAGAGTCTCCTCACTCCGCTGCTCTGGGGACAGACGTCCCACCTGCAGCCCGGGGGAGATCCCTGCAGGTGCCACGCAGGACCCCTCGGGCAGACCCCCACCCCATGAACCAGCCCTGAGGGCCCCGCCCGCTCTTGCCTTGTGCTCCTGGATCTGGGCGGTGACGGTGTCCAGGACGAAGCTGGGGGGCGCGGGGGACCCCAGCAGCTCCTCGGCGTGGGCCACCCAGCGCAGCAGCTCCTGCGCGGAGCCGTGGAACTCGGTGGTGACCGTCAGCCCCTCGGCCAGGCGCTCCTGCGGGCAGGGGCAGGCACTGGTGGAGATGGGCACGGGCCGCTCCTGACCGCGGCTGCTCAGGGCGAGCCCCGCGGGGGTCACGGCCCCGCACCCCGCACACCTTCCTCTCCTGGGCCTCGGCCTGGACGCTCTCCCACTTCTGCTCGAGGAGCCGCAGGCTGTGCTCGGTGCTGCAGGGCCGGCCGGCGCGGCACGAGTCCAGCAGCCGCTGCAGCCGCTCCCGCAGCCCCCGGTACGCCACCGCCCGCGCCTCCAGCTCCCGGCACAGCTCCTGCCGGGACAGCCGTCAGCGCCCACCGTGGACCAGGATCAGCGTGGGGACGGGGAGCGGGATGAGGAAGGGATTGGGATGGGGAGAGGGATGAGGATGTGGATGGGGCAGGGAGGGTGACAGGTACAGGGATGGGGATGCAGAGGGGTCAGGTAAAGTAGACAGGGGACAGGGACGGGGACAGAGGATGGGAGACAGCCACAGCGGACAGGGAGAGGGGTTGGAGACAGGGATGTGAATGTGGGCAGGGACAGGGGACATGGACAGCTCCTGCTCTGTCTCTGGGAGCTGGAGTGGCTGAGGGAGGGGTACCAGGCTCTGCCTGGCTGGGGAGAGGAGGCAGCAGAGAAGGATCCCGGCCCAGCAGTGTGGAGAGGGGTGGATCTGGGGCACACATCCCCCCAAGAGATCAACAGACCCCAGGAGCCGGCCCTGCAGCAGGGATGGTGCTGGTTCTCACCAGGTGTGCATTGAGCTTCTCCTTGGTGGCATCCGGGTGGCCCCAGGCCGGCTTGGAGCAGAAGAGCTGCAGCTCCACCTGCTCCAGCCACTGCAGCAGCTCTGTGATCTCCAGCGTGATGTCCTGCACCTGGGGGCGAGGGGGTGCTCAGCGCTGTCCCCGCCGTCCGGCGGCGCCGCGGTCCCGCGGCCGTACCTGGCTGAGGTTGTTCTCCAGCTCCAGCTGCCGGCTCTCGGTCTCGCTGCGCACCAGGTCCCAGTGCTGCCCCAGCTGCTGGAGGCTGCGCTGCAGCCCCTCCACGCTGTCCCCCAGGCTGGACAGCAGCAGCCCCTGCCCAGCCTCGGTCACCGACTGCACCGTGCGGGCGTGGGACATCACGTCGGTCCGCAGCACCTGGGGACAGGTGGCGGGGTCACGGCTGGGACCGGGGCAGGGCCACTCACACCCCACACTCCTCTATCTGCACCACGCAAAGCCCCTCACGCCTCTGCTGCCCACGGCATCGCTGCCACCACAGCACTGGGACTGAAGGTGCCCCCTGGGCAAGGATGGCACCCATGGGTGCCTCCAAGCTGGTGAGAGGGCTCTTGATCTCAGCAGGGTGTGGCGCAGGGACAAGGCACAAGGTTTGCCGATTCGTGGTGCGGGGGTGGCCGGGACAGGCACAGAGGGGACAGGTACCCCTCGTACGGCCCCCCCGGCGCGGGGACAGCCCGGGCCTTGCAGCCTCGCCTGCGTCAGGAACGTCGGGAGCGTGCCCGGGCAAGGGGCTGTGGCACTGCGCCGGCACTGAGACAGCTCATTCCTTCCATGGTGTCACCACGGGAGGGGACGCGTCCTCGCGCTGCAGCCCAGCCCTGCTGCTCCAGCAGCCGAGGAGGGGCCGGGCAGCGCCCTGTGGTCAGGACACCCACCCTGGGGGTGCCACCACAGCCAGGACCCCCAGGACACACACCCTGGCAGTGCGGCCATGGCTGTGGCCACGTGTCCCTCGGGCCGCAGTGTAGCCTCACCTTGTGCTTGGCCAGCTCGATCTCGCAGCTCTGCAGGTCGGGGCGCAGGGGTGCGGGGTCGCGCAGCTGCTCCCCGGTGCGGCTCAGCCACTGCAGCAGCTCCGCCAGCTGGTGCTGGAACTGCCCCAGCCCCAGCAGCGCTGCCTCCAGCTGGTGCTGTCGGGAGGGAGCCGCGACGTCGGGGGAAGCGACGGCTGCCCCTGTGCACTCACAGAGCACCCAGCACCCGCCCAGGGTCCCCGTGGCCCTGTGCCCCCACCCAGCGCCCACTCGTGTCTCTCCACACTGACCCAGCACCCACAGGACACGCCCACCCAGCACATTCATGGCACCCCGCACGTCCTCCCAGCCCTGCCCCGTGCCCCCTCCCCACCTGCCGGCTGACGATCTCCTCCTCCAGGTGGTCCCAGCGCTGGCGGAAGTCGCTGAGCACGGCCGGGGGGTCTCCCTGCCCCGTGCCCCCCTGGTGCCGCAGGCTCTCCACGTCCACCTTGCACTGGTACAGCTCCCGCTTGAACTCCTGGGAGGTGGCACTGGTTGGTGACCCTGGCCCCACACACCGGGACAGGGTCTGCCTGTCCCCACGGCACCACATGGCACAGCACAGGCACCTGGGCCCTGAGCTGATCCTGTGGGGGTACCCAACCAGCTCGGGGACTTGTGGGGGACAGGACTTGGCCACCCCAGGCAGGACTTGGCTACCCAGCACCCACCATTGGGACACCAGCACTGTCCAACCTGCCCTCCCTCCATCCCTCCTCTGCCTAGAGCACCCACTGCCCTCCCTGCCCCCAGGGATTTAGGGCATGGCGTGGCACATCATGGCACCTTGAGCTCCGCCAGCTGCTGCTGCACCATGTCCAGATCCCCGCCAACCAGGAACTCCTCGGCGATGCGCAGCTCGGCTGCATCCAGCCACTCCAGCAGCCGCTGGGGGTAGGGAACACGGGGTTTGGGATTGGGGAGCCCCGTGGTGGCCCCATGGCCCCTCACACCCCTAAGTGGGGACAGGGAGGTGACACAGCCCCCTCCGTGGGGGATCTGCCTGAGGGCCCCCGCACTCACCTGCATCGTGTCCTGGTAGCTGAGGGCGGCCTGGAGCTGCTCCTCAAGGCGCCCGTTCCGCTCCGTCCACACCCGGCTCAGGCTGTGCCAGGAGGAGTAGAGCTGCGGCCGGGCACGGGGGTCAGTGGTGCCACAGCAGGGGACAGGGTGTGGGGGTCAGGGTGGACAGGGCATAGGGGGACAGGACACAGAGGTCAGCAGTGCCCCAGGGGTACAGCGCATGGAGGAACAGGATGTGGGAGTCACCAGTGCCATGGGGAGTCGGGGCACAGGGTCAGTGGAGTTGTGTGGGGGTCAGTGGCATTGAGCGGGGGTCTGGGCTGCAGGGTCAGCAGCACTGATGGGGATCAGGGGACACGCCGCCCCCACAAGCAGCATCCACACACTCGCAGGACCCTGTCCCTCTCTGAGCCCGGCCCCAAGGACACTCACATCGTCCAGGCTCTTAGTGACGTCGGGCTTGTCGGGGTCCCCGCAGGAGGCCATCAGCTCCACGCCCAGGCTGCCCAGCGTGTCCAGCTCACCCTGCAGTGCGTCGATCTCCTCCCGCAGTGCCTGTGCAGGGCACAGGGCTGCCCAGGGCACTGCCCACACCAGGGGCTGCCCGTGCCATGGCACTGCCCACCAAGCTCCCGCCCAGCCGTACCTGCATGGTGCGCAGCCGTGTGCGGATGGCCTCGGGCTCGCCCCCGGCCTCCTCCAGCCCCAGCACCAGCTGCTGGGTGTCACTGAGTGCCACGGCCAGCTCAGACAGGCCATGCCAGAAGCGCTCAGCCAGCGCCAGGAGCTCCCGAAGCCACCGCTCCTGCTCCTGGCAGCGGCTGCGCAGGCAGCCCCACTGCGACAGCAGCTGTGTCGTGCGCTCCTGGATCCCTGCAGGGCACAACGGCTCAGGGATCAGGGTGCTGCAAGAGACCCAGCACCCACGCACAGCCCTGACAGGGACACGGATCGCCTGCCAGCGGGGTCTTGCCCACCGCTCTGTGCCGGTACCTCTGGCCGCGGCGTCGGAGCTGACCGCCTGCATGGTGGCCAGCAGCTCCTCGCCCTGTGCACGGACGCCCTCCAGGGCCACCCCGAGCTTCTCCAGCTCGCCCAGGGCCAGGCTGTTCTCCCGGATCTGCTCCCTCAAGTGGGCAGCGTCGCCGCGGACAGGGGGCTGGCTCTGCAGCCGGCTCTGCAGCCGCTCCAGGCACTCCAGCAGAAGATCCATGCGCTCCGACAGCTGGGGACCAGCTCAGTCACTCGAGGGTAAGTCCGTGGGGACGCGCCCCAGCCCAGTGCCAGCCCCGTACCTGGCTGTACCGCGGCAGGGCATCCTCCAGCAGAGCTGCTGCCTGGCGCACGCGCTCGCGGATGTGGCCGTACTGCTCCTCCACCTCCTGCCAGCGCCGCTGGAACGGGGCTCCCTGCTCTGGGCTCAGCTCCACCAGCTGCGCTGACACACGCTGGAGCTTCCCCACCAGCGGCCGGTGCTCGGCAATGGCCTCCCGCAGGCTCTGGAAGAGCCGTGGGGGTGCGTTGGGGTGGGATGTTCCCCGTGGGATACGCCCCACAGGGATGTGTGCTGGTGCTGCTCCCAGAGGACTCCTGCTCGTTGGGTGCCTCAGCCCGGGGGTCCCATGGTGATGCCACCCCCATCCTGTCACCTCTCCACTCCCAACCCGCAGGGTGGCCGAGCGAGCCCCTTTTGCCCCTGCCCTGCCCACACCTGCAGCAGTGCCTGCTGCTCCTTGAAGGCCTCGTAGCTGATGGTGTTGGGGGAGAGCTGCACCCCCAGGGCCTGAGTCTCCTCCAGCCAGGGCAGCAGCTCCTCGAGGGCCTCGGAGAACTGGGTGAGCAGGGACTGGGCGTGCTCCAGCTGCACGGCACAGGCGCCACTGCGCAGGGAGAGCTGCTCCGTGCGCTCCCGCAGCGCCTGCACCGACGGCTGCAGAAATGGGGAGTCACCGGGTGGCTGGGGACACAAGGCGCAGCCATCCCTGGATGCTGGCAATGTCCCCCCGACACCCTCCCAGCTCACCTGAAGGCACTGCCACAGGGGCTCAGGGCAGCAGCGCAGCAGCGCGTCCGAGAACCCCAGCAGACGCTCAACCAGGCCCCGGCAATGCAGGATCTCGGCAGAGAGCAGCTGGAAGGGAGCCGCAGGTGGGTGCCAGGTCCTGGCAGGACCCAGCGGAGTGGGGATGCCAAGCCAGTGCTCCCGGGACCCCTGGGCACTGCTGCAGACCCACCTTCTGCTCGGAGAGCTGCGAGTGGAGAGCCTCGGCATCCAGCTGCACACGGCCGATCTCCTCTAGTCGCTCGCCCAGTGCAGCCACACGGGTGAGCTGGGACTCCAGGACCTGCTCAAACTGCAGCGGAGGGACAGACATCAGCCGGGGAGGGTGTGCATGCACCAGGGCAGCTGATGCCCAGCGCACCCCAGTCCCACGGGACTGTCTGCCATAACCCACCATGTCCCACCCAGACCAAACTCCCCCTGCAGACAGCGATGCTGGGAATGGTGAGGGGTTCAGGGACGCCAGTGTCCCACACCTTCTCCCTGTCACCAGCAGTGACTGAGGGCTCCTGACCATCCTGCTGGCTCTCCTGCTCGCCCAGCTCCTTCTCCATGCGGCTCAGCCAGAGTGCCAGGTCCTCAGGGGCCGTGCCCAGGCGAGATGAGGCCTCCAGGGTCTGCCCCAGCCGGTGCGCGGTGTCAGCGCTGCTCTGGCCCACAATGAGGTACCGCATCCTCAGCGACTCCATCTTCTCCTGTGTCAGCTGGGCCTCCTCCCCTGTGGCAGCATGACACCGGCATCAGTGCCACCACACTGGCATCCCTGGACATGGAACTGGCCACACCGACAGCTTCCAACCCCCTGACGATCACTCTGTCCTGACCTGTCCCCTCTCCTACCTCCCCTCCTGCTGCTCCCAGACCCAGCTCTGGCCTCTCATCCACCTCCCCAGCTGCACCTCGCCACCACTGAACCCTGTCCCAGCATGGCCCTGACCCCCAGGCCCTGCCCTGGCCCCTCTGCATCCCATGGGATGCTGTCTGCCCCCTCACACCACACCACAGCTCCTAGTGGGGAGCAGCACACCCCAAGGACCCCTTATTGGCCTGGGCTGCCGCTGTCTGTGCTCATCCCATCCCAAGTCCCATGGTTCTGACCCTGTGACCGCCACTCCTGGCCACTGCCACTCGCCTGTCACCATCTCCAGGACCCGCTGCCCGCTCTCCAGGGCGTCATCCAGCTCTCCCAGCCGCCCACGGATCTCCTCACAGAGGGCCTGTAGCAGTGACCAATGATGACACTGGTGCTTGTGTCCACCCTGTGCCCACCCCATGCCCAGCCTGTGCCCACCTGGGTCTGCTGGTGGGCGTCCTGCACGCGGCCGACGCAGCCGTCAGCTCGCCAGAGCTGGGCCAGCTGCCGCTCTGTGGCACCGAGCCACTCCTGGAAGGCGTCTACAGCCTCCTGGAAGCCCTGGGCTGCCGGCAGGATCCGCTCCAGACAGCCGTACCTGTGCCAGCAGGGCTGGGTGAGCCGGGCAGTGACAGTTCCCGAGAGCAAGGTCCCAGCCAGCAAAGCCCCCTCTCCCCCATACCGGGGTCCCCATGCCCCGTGCTGCCCTGAAGCGAGGGACACAGCAAGGCCAGTGTCCCCACAGAGGGAGCTGTGGGCAGGGCTCGTGCTGGACTGTCCGCAGCGCCCCGGACCCACTGCTCCTGTGCAGCCCCAGCACAGGCGATGGGGACGGTCCCTCTGTCATGGTGGCCCCAGTGCCAGTGGGGCAGAGCACAGGGACGTTGGGGTGGCACGGAGACTCCGTGTGGGGGACATCGGCGGGCAGAGCCTGTGCCAGCGGGACTGGGCTGCCAGACCAGTGATGAGGGCCTGGCCCCTGACCCACCTGGCTTCAGCCTCTTGCATCAGCTTGTCCCACCTCTCCCCGAGGCTGAAGAGGCTGGCACTGCCCTCGGGCGCTGCTGTGCCAGTGCTCTGTGCCGTCAGTCTGTCCTGCAGGACGAGCTCCATGCGCGGCCTCCGCTCCTCCAGCAACCGCTTCAGGAGCTGCAAGGACAGGGGACACCGTGCTGTGCTGGGGACACCTGTGCACCCCTGACACCTCGGCACAGCCCTGGGCGGCCACCTGAACCCCGGCCCCCTAATCCCCTGCCAGGGTGTGCGTGGGCGGGACACGCCGGCTGGCCCTGCTGACCTTCTGCTCTTCCAGCTGCGCCTTCACCACCTTCGCCTCCGCCGACGGCGGCTTCTGGTTGCTCACCAACTCCTCCATGTCGGCCACCCAGGCCAGCAGCCGCTCCAGCGTCTCCTGGCCCCGGTCTGCTGCCTCCTCTGGGACAGGGACAGCCCGTGAGGACACCTGTAGGGAGAGGTGGCTGAGCCACCCATGTGGGCAGACAGAGGGCATCCATGGGGCTGGGCAGCAGCCCCCACATCGTGCTCTGTCCCTGAGGTGACACCAGAGACAGTGGGACCCTGCCCAGCCCACGGGGTCCTCCCTGGCATCCTTCACGGGGCTCCCACAGCAGGGGCTGCACACCCTGTGCTGTCTGGAGCCCTCCAGACACACGGCCCCCACCAGTCGAGCTGAGGGAAGGGAGCTCCCTGTCCTTGGCACCAGCCTGGGTGCCCAGCACGAGGGGTGCCACCGGCCCAGCCCACACCAGGGCACAGACAGTGACTCCACATGAGCCCTGGCCAAGGCACATGAAGGTCAAGACTCGCTGTGGAGAAAACCATGCCAGAGGGCAGCCCTGTGGCACAGGGATTGGCACATCGTCCTCCTGGCAAGGGTCTCTGTCCCCCAGTCACCTCGGTGGCATCCGTGTGTCCGGCGCAGCCAGCAGCAGTGAGCTCTCCCACGCACTCCGTCAGCACAGTGACCGTTCGGGTGACCACGGGCTCGCCGCCCTTCTCACCCGCCGGGTACTCGGTCACCTCCACGATCTCCGTTACGATGGTCTCGGTCACCTCGGTCACCTCCGTCACCTCCCGGGTGGTGACAGGCTTCCAGGACCAGGTGCTGCGGGGAACGCTGGCCCGGGGCGGGGTCCAGGCTGCGCCCCCCACCTGCCCCCTCACCGGAACTCCAGCTGCACCCCCGTTCTGCACTGCCACCTCGGACTGGCTGCGCCTCAGCACCGGGCTGCCCGGCCGGCTCTGAGCGGCACCGGGCACCGGGCTCCAGCCATTCTCCACCGGCGCCTTCTCCGGCAGCCCCGGCCAGGCCTCCGTGACGCCTCCGGCCGATGGCTGCCCCGCGTCCAGCCCTGGCTCCCGCAGGAGCTCCTCCGGCCGCCGGCTCTTCTCGCCCAGGCAGCTGGGCCGACTCACCGAGTTCCCCATGGCGCGGGCGCCGGGCCCCCGCCTCAAATCCCGGCCTGCAATGAGCCAGGAGGGGATGTGGGTTACCGGGGCCACCGCGAGGCCCCCAGACGCCGGTCTGAGCTCGGGTCAACCCTCTCACTCCTCCGCGCTGCCGGGGCTGCCTGCCTGACCTCGCGCTCTGGTGTTGGGGTCCTGGCCCCCCAGCAAAGGGCTGCCAAGAGCCGGGTACCGGGACAGGGAGATGGGACACTGGCCGTCACCGGGGCCTGGCGGAGGGAGGGCACCCCAAGGGACCCCCGGCAGTGCCCGGGGTGCCTGTCCTACGCGTCTCGGCAGAAGACGCGGCAGCAGCGCCAGGCACTGGGGAGAGGCAGATGCTCCCGCCCGGCATCGCCTTGTGCCGTTGGATTAACGAGGACGGCGGAGCATCTGCCCGG
>VZTJ01006745.1:0-58631 GCA_013397795.1 Orthonyx spaldingii
CTGCCCCCAGCCTTCACATCTCCGACAAGGCTTTCCATTTGTTAGTATGAGGTCGAGCAACATGCCACGCCTCGGGGAATCCTCTACTACCTGTTTCAGAAAATTGTCATCAAAGCTTTCCAGGAACCTCCTGGACTGTTTGTGCTTCGCTGTGTTGTTTCTCCAGCAGATGTCAAGGTAGTTAAAGTCCCTCACAAGAACTGGTGCTGTGACTTTGAGGCTGCTTAAAGTTGTCTGTAGAAGACTTCATCCATTTCCTCCTCCTGATCAGGTGGCCTGCAGTGTCACCAACACAACAGTGTCACCCTTATTAGTATCCCCTTTTATCCTGACCCATAAGCTCTTGACTTACTCCTCATTCATACCAAGTCAGACCTGAATACATTCCAAGTCTTGCCTCACACACAGGGCAACTCCGACACCATGCCTTTCCTGGTCTGTCTCTCCTAAATAGTGTTTAGCCCTCCATGACAACATTCCAGTCATGCAAGCTATCCCACATCTCCATAAGCACACTGAGATCAATAGTGCAATTGATATTGATCAAGATGAGATCAATTTTGTTGATCATCAATACTATTTTAGGTGATTCTTATGCCATTAACACTCAGGCACATAAAGTTTTCAGCATCAACAAGTGGTAAATCAGCGAAATTTCTATTGTATAACACTAACTTCTTTTACCAACTTATTTGGGTCTTAACTGAATAACTTGGTTTGATAAAATCATAAACAAAAGTGAATTTCTTGCAGGTCCTGTATAAAACAAACTTTGAACTCAACACCATGCAACCTTCCTGGGGAATGACTCTCATTTTTCTGCTTGTAAGACTGCAATGGAACAGAAGCAATACTGAGGCTGGAGAAGTAAAAGAAACAAGGAAAGGAAATAGACGAATTACAGAAAACCATCAGTCTGCAGTGCAACTAACTTCACAGAGTTCTGTATATGACTACCCACCGTAAGTCCTTCTACCATCAGTCATGCTGCACCAACAGCAGCCAATGCCAAAGAGGATGTAGTTAAAAGAAGAGAAATTATCAGTGGGGTAAAATGCATTTCCCTGAGGTCCTCTGATGGACCACCTTCCTTCAAATATGTCAAAAAAAAATTGAGTAAATAACTCAGCCACAAACCTCCACAGAAGCCCAATGTCTTTAGCAACATTTAGAACAACAGGTGACTTTTCTGAAGACCGAAAGTGCTGCAGCTACATCTACTTCCACAGTGACACCAAGTCATTCCACAATCATGTACACTACTCTTGGGGCTTCGGTGCTTCCCAGTGATAACTCATCAATCAAACTGACCATATTGTTCCCCATCAGTGTCACTCTGACATCACCCATGGTGAAGCACGACAGTCCTATCCCAGATTTCGACCCCATTCAACAGACAACAAAGCTGAAACATAATTCCAGCAACCCTTCTACTGCATCCTAATCCAAAAGATGACAATGAAGGTAAGGATCTAAGTAAAGTCCAACTGGTTTGATAAAATTATAACGCTGAAATAAAACCTTTTTGGAGGCTTTATGAGATACGTTAACTTACAAGTGATCTACTACAGACTAAAACTAAAGCTCACTCAAAATAATACATATATTCTTCAAATTGTTTCCTCTTTAATTCATTATTTAAGACTTTCCAGAGTAGGAGAACCTAGTGACAGTGCCTATTTACACTGGAGTTATCCTTCAAAGCAGATGAGTAGAAATTACATTTAAAACATTCAGCACCTCAACTTAATAAAGTTCAGAAACTCTTACGACCAAAGATGACTTCTTATAAACACTTCCAAAGGAATTACTCATTGTGCATTTAATTACCAATTGAAGTATGCATGGGAAAACAATGGAACATAAAACTGTCATGGCACTTTTCTATCCTGCTATTCCGAATCAGGTCTTCAGGAAAAGAAAAGGAAAGATTAGAAGGCACAGTAACTTTCTGCATTAATTAGCTTTCAAGCTTTTAACACAGGACTGAAAGTACAGTTTCTACTAAGAACTGAAGGATCACCAGACTGTCATGTTTCCCATCATGACAGTCTTAGTTAATATGTTAATGACAGTGTTAGTTAATACATAGCTAATAATTACAACGTACCTGATTTTTAGATAATATTGACTGGAAAGGAAGGAGGGTTGGAGAGCAAGTTCGGTTTCAAGAAAAACTGAATACCTTGAAGAAAAGTTTTATGAAATTTGAGGAAGATCTTGAAGAAATGCATTTATTCTGCTAATAGAATAGAAGTAATGCAAGAAGCATTACTGAATTTTTAACCTTGCACACACACAAAAATTGAACTTCAGAGGCTGCAATTTTAACTACTGGCTTAAATGCTTATAAATAATTGCATTCAAAGAATGATTACTGCTTACTTAAACCTGAAACCTTTTTATTTGACTGAAAACTCATTCAGCTGCCTTTTTATCTTTCCTAAGCCCCGTTATTCCCCCGAACCTCACGAATGGAGATGTCTGTTTTCTTTTACAAAGGCAGAAATTTTTTGCAGACAGGCTGGTTTAGCCATAATTTGCAAAGTGTTTCAGATCCTTTGTGAAACGTCTCACTCGGTTTCATAGATTTATTATTCCCATTCAAGTGTTTGATCTTTGTTTCTTTCTCTCCCAGACAAAAACAACAAAGAAGGAGTAATAGCTAGAGTCATTGTAGGAGCCATTTTGGGATCTGTATTAATTGGCCTTGCTAGATATTTTATATGTGCTAAGAAGAGGTCTGAGGCTTTACGATGATACAAGACATGACCCAGGCAAGGAACAGTACAAGTGTTTTGCATAAGAACATTTCTTATTTATGTGCAGGGCTGCTCAAATAGTCTGGTCTTACTGAATTATAAGGGTATCATTGACTCCAGTCAAACTAGTCTTCAACTGATATTAATTTATTGTTTTAAAACTTTAGCTTAACCAATACGCCTCTTAACTCTACATCTCCTCCTTACAAGTTATTTTTTTAACCTCTGAAATATCAGGAAAATCATATGTATTATCAGTGAACCTGTTCAAAGTATTGCGGGCAAGTTCAAAACCATAGCTCAAAAGCTCTCCCAAACTTTGATGAACTCAAAAAAAGCTAGACTCTTTAGACATCCAATCATCCAATCACACTTACAGAATTAAGGATGAAGCTATATCTGTTCTCAGAAGTAAGAATATTTTTAAGAGGCTTAAAAAGATGATTGCTTTTGTCTTCTCCATGAATATGTAAACACTTGTATTAAAGTGCAATCACACTCCAAACATCTATATCATATTCCTGTGTTGTAGCTCACTTCACATCGGGGATTTCTAGATGTTGTAACTTGATGTTCGGGAGTGAAGATCACCACCGTCATTAGATGTCGTGTCGAAAGCAGCCGCGACATGCAGACTCGAAGTCTAATTCACATTACAAGAACTGAAGACTCGAAGGCCTTAGAATTTTATTGTGAGAGTCAGTATTCTTTTATACACTTTTGTATGTTTATCATTCAGGCTGCATGTTCATTGGTTACGCAAGTACTACAACAAATTCTTTGGCTGTTATTTTGTTATAACATACTATTATTAGATACTCACAACCTTTAAGTTGAGTTCTTTAAGTTCTTTAAGAATTCTAAACATATAGAAAAACTGCCAGGTGCAATATCAGTGGCTGGTTGTTTTGGTTTCTTGCTTCTGTGAACACTAAGTTTCTCATGGATAGACACAGATCGTGCTAATATTAAAATGCTGGGCCTAGACAGGCTTGCTAACTTGTTATAAGATTCCACATTCCTGGACCTTAATTTTAAATGTTTAAACAAATACTGAGAGGGCAAACACACACTCTTTTTCTCATAGAAAATAAAATCAAAATAAATTCTGGCAATATGCCCTTTTCAGCTTAAATGTAAGAGCTGAAAGCTGCCAGAATGTCAGATTAGGAAGTAGCTTTGAAAGCTGACCACCCATGCGGGTGCTGAATGGGTGTTGCTGGGAGGACACGAGTTATCTTCAGAAGGTCATGAATCAGGGCCCTCATCTTTTGCTCTCCCATGTCAGAAAGAGGTTACCCAGAAAGTTAACTGAACTTAAAGGTGAGGGACTGCTGAATTAAACCATGAGGTACCCAGCATATAGGGATACAAATTTTTCAAACAATATTAAAAAAAAATATTATGTTATTCCTTCAGTTCTTCACTTGGACAACTCTCTTGAACCATATGATACAAGTTTTGGAGGTGCATCAGATGACAAAACCAGCACAGCAGACAAGACAGAGGAAGACAATGCAAGGTGCCCATCTGATGGCATTCCAATGACTGACATCACGCCATCCCACCCTTTATTGTAATGCTTGCTTCAGATTATATTCTTGTCTGTTATCTATACCCTTTCATTTTTTCCAAAACAACCTGAAAGTTGTTACCTTACAGCCACTACTGTGTAAACAACGTCTTGAAAAGTAAGGAAAAATCACAAGATACACTAATATACAATAAGCAGGATTCAGTAGCACAGCATCACTCCTCTACTTTGTAATTAAATGATCAACCTATGGTTTTCCTGGAAGAATATCATACTTGCTTCCTTAGAAATAATACAGAGAAATAGCACTCATGTAAGATCCTGCTTTGTGTAATTTTGGTCAACAATGTAACAGAGAAAAGTTTGACTAGGATTGCAATGATATTTTAGTATCAATACAAAAAAAATCCTCAATTTAACTACTTTGAAATGAAACTATTTCTATCCAAATATAATTTCTATCTGATAAACAACTCAGGTCATTATTTTCCCAAATTTACACGTGTACCTTCTTCAGTGAATATGACAAGACTGATTAGATCTACTCAGATTATTTAATTTAGATTACTTGAAGTTTGCTGGGGAAAATGGAATTACTGAAAAATATGGACTACATCTAACCTTCGACTAGATGACACAGGATTAAAATCACTATCAATGGGAAAAAATATTACAAGCTTCTATTCCTCTGTCAAACTGATCTGTTGTTTGAATTGCAGGCTAGATCTGTAGAAATTACTTAAAATGTGTCAGTGCAGGAGCTCAGGACTTCTGAACAACAAATCAATATGATTTCACAGAAGCCATTTATTGTTTACAAAACACTCTTATTATACCTTTTACAACTGCTGTACACGCGATCACACATTACACGACTGGTCCCTCTAGCTTGTCCACGTGCTTTGCATGCACTTTTCAGAAAATATAATTGGTTCTTGATTTAGTGCAGCACAGTCTTTCTTTATCTATTTCTTGCTGTCTTGGTATTCTGTTTTTCAGCTTTTCCTTTCCCAATTTAGCGCAGCTTACATTTCAGTGGCCTTGATGCATTCTTGAGGGCTCTGATAAGCATAACTACAGGTGGTTTTGGCTGGGGCACACTGTCAGTGTTCAAATGCATTACAACATGTCAGTACAAATTAGATAGAAGAAATACTTAACATGAGAGGAAAGGAATTATCTCTGATATGTATATAGGTAGGCTAAAAAGCATGGTCCAGTTCTGTCCAGCTAAAGAGTAAAATTATGGCTGTGTAATGCAAATAATTGCATAGTTTATCTGTTTGCAATTACCAGACATGTCTAAATAGAATGAAAAAAAGAATATTAAAAATAAACAGTTGTAAAGGTATAGAAGAAACAAAATAAAGTGCCGAGAATACTACACATGTGGGATATGCCCTTGTTGTTATGCTATGCTAAAACGCTTTAGTGTGGAGACTGGGGATCACGTTGATGGAATGGAGTTATCTCACTAACTGCCTGTGAATGTTGCAATGAGGTTTTATTTGATATGTGAGTAAATTACATGCACGTACACCCCAGAGAGAAACTATGCCAGTCACACTGAATACTAGTAAAACAGGTATTTATTTAAAATATTAAAGATTTGAGTCCATATATGCAGTTTTGCCACACTTTGAGTTCAGTCATAAAAACAGCACATCTCCCACCAATACCAGGACCTAATTTCTAACACTGTATCCAGCATGTTTGGTAGCAGACTGAAATTCTGAGACAGATTCACCTATATTACATGAGAATATCACTCTGATGCTTGAAATTAAGGAAAATGTAATGCTCAGCTTTCACCTTCCTTAGCCCATATAATGCCATCTTTCCTGTGGTAAAGCAGCGTCATATAAGCAAACTCCTCCTTATACTTGAACCTTGGCCTCAGCTGAAAATGGAAAGAGCTCTCTTGAAGGAGAACTTGAAGATAGTGATGAAGAGATGCTAAGAAGCTAGCTGCCTGTGTCATCTGCACTGGGAACCGTATAATTAAATGCATGATATTTTACGAATTTTTGAAAGTAATAATTAATAATTGCAAGGCGGTAATAGCAAGAATAGGAGCAGATGAAGAAATATCACTGAAGCAAGTAATCAAAGTGTGCCCTTTAGTTATATCATGTTAATTTTTAACAATCCAATCAAAATTTTCTCATGTATCAGGATGTGCTTTTGTTGTCTATGTATTTGATGTTTTGCTGTTGTTTGTATATTGTTACTTGCTTTTACCATGCCAGGCTCCAAGATTTGTGACATTTGTTCTTCCTTCACTTTAAGTTAGAATCATTAATACTTATTCATACACATTACATAAATACAGCTGTTGTGTGCCATGTTATTCAAAACTGTAAAACTCTGGCTTGAATGCAGACAGCTGTATGTATGTGAACTGGTATCATTTTTCTCAGGGTTTACACTTAGAAACATGTACATTGGTAGAATCAATTATCTCTTGTTCTATTCTTCTTCCCTATTTCCCAGCAGCAACATCCTATTAGCTTCAGTGAAAGCTAATTCTATGAAGCATTTCATGCTGGAACCATTAAATCTGTCTTTTATGGCACTATTACACTGACCTTCTACAAGAGGTAAGACTGTTCTTGGGAACTCCTGTTGAACACTGGCCTCTGTGAACATCCTCCTGCTTGACTTTGAGCCCCACAACATGATGTGTGCGATGTCAGTGTGAACATAATGAGAGATTCAGATTAAGAATTTGAATGGAAATACCTTAATTGCAGTAAGCACTTAACATCAAACCTTTCCTACACTTTCCTCTAATTAGCTCCCATAAAACCATTCTAATTTCTTCTTTAAGAACCCTCTAAAATATATGATTTTTATTTTGGCTCAAGATCAGTAAATTAACCTATATGTTTGCCTCTAAAATGATTTTATAATATAAAACGATTGAATAATATAAAATTCAGGTTTAAAGATATTTAAGACCCTGAAGACAGTCATTACATTAGCCATAAAAGGCATTACCTATTACTGCCGTAGAAATAGAAGTAAAAGTAAATGAAAAAAAATTAATTTGTGTGGCAAAATCATAACCCTTCTTTAAATTTTATCAAGAGTTATAATCATCCTTTATCAAGTAATCACATAAAAGGGTCAAGTGAACTAAAAATTAAAAAAAAAATGAACAAGTAAAAATATACTTACCCCAAATTGCCATGAAAATTGCAAAGAAGACAGTCCCTCCATTATCAAACAAATGTGTAACCTGAACAAAAAAATAAATACATCAGGAAAAAATAATACTGTCACCTCACCTTTTGCCTCAAATAATCCCAGAGTACATAACTGGGGGCAGAAACTAAAACCTAAGCATTCTAATAAGTAGTCCTACTAGCATGTTTCTTCTACTAAGGTTTGTCAATGTCACGCTCTGACTTCCAGTATAATTTGAAATCTGCTGTTACAGACCATCATTTCATGCATCACCAGTCATTTTGTTTCACAGATACTGAGATGTTTTATCAATGTCCAGACAGGCTAAAATTCCATCCAGAATTCTTGTCATATGGTAGATCAAACTTAACCATTTTTATTTTAAGGTTTTTATGAGCTCAAAAAAAACTCTTCACTTTTCTCCCTCTACATACTTAATGTCTCTTTTGATTGCATTTTGTTCTTCTACCTAGCTATTTTGCAATTTCTCTGCAGGCAAAAGTAGCACAAATTCCTTTTTATCCAGACACCTCAGCTTCTCAAATTGTTGACATTTTCTCCTTCACAAAAGGCTTCTTAACTAAACTCCAACAAACATTAAATAGTTTCTAAATATCACTCCCCAGAAGTCTCCATGATTCTAAACTGAGAAGTTAATTTCTTTTCATGAATGTTCTTCTCTTAGTTAGATTTATCCCTTGCCCTAGTCTTTGTTATAAGATTTTTTGGTCAGAACAGCTATTTTACTGAGTGAAAATAAGTACTGAAATAGGAAATACTTACTTATTTATATTTAGTTATATTTACTTGTTCATACTTACTGAAAATAAGTATTGATTGAAAATTAGGTTTTACATGCCCTTTAAACATCTGAGTGGGTGAATTTGATGTCTCACTTATAACAACACCATAATTTATATTACAAAAATCTGAAATTTCTAATATTCAAGCCATAATATGAAACAGTATTTAGGAAGATCAATGTCCTTTCAGTAGATTTAAGGTTGCAAATTTATAGCAATGTAATTTATCCGGGGAAAATGGGCCTACATTTCTTCTAAAAAAAAGGTGGTTTAAGATGTTGCTGGCAATTACTAAGCAGTGCAGAAGCTTCAAACTCCTATTTAAAAAAAAAAAGCACAAATCACTATAAAATACTAGAGCAAATCAACTTAACACCAACAGGCCTATGTTAAAAGAGGACCTGAAGAGAGGGAGAAAAAGAATGAAAAAGTGGCTCTGATATGTCTTATCCTAAACCATAGAGAAAATTCATGGTGATTTCCTGCTCTTTGAAATAAGAAGAGAATGTCTTGAGATGAAATAGCATTGAAAAGATTTTCCTTTCATTGATGTTGACTCTCCTGCTGTGTGGTAGTGTGCCGGCCACAAGGGACATCCTGGCCTGGCCTGGCCACTCACCGCTCTGCATTCCACTTATCCCTCCCCTGTTCACCCAGGACTGGCCACATGTCACGGGCTCGTCATTTGTCTATCAGCTGGTCTCTCGCCCTGCCCACGAGGGGGAGAGGGAATAAAAGAGGGAGGCAAGAAGGGGGCAGGGAGATCTGGCCATGTTTCCACTACTCATCTCGTGATCCGGCTCTTCCTTGCTGAGGGAAGAATAAAAGGACTCTGATAAACGCAACTTGTACGTCTGTCTTTGCCTGCCCGGAGCAGCCACCGCCGACCTGGGATCGGAGCTACCGAGGAAGGGGCTGCAGGGGCTGGACTCGGTGGCCTGGAGGGGCCCGTAGAGGAAATAAGAAAGCAACACTGCTGACTTAAGAACCAATTTTTAAGTTTTTATCATGAAAATAAACCTGTCCTTAAGCCAATGGAAGGGTGCAGGTAACCAGACTGTGTTTTGCTGTACTGTGACCTTCTCTTACAACTGAAGTTACACTAGCCAGCGGGAATGTTCTGTACAGGTGTGCCAGGATTCTGGGGCTGACAGCCTACCCCAGGCAGGTTACCTAATCTGCTCCTGCGAGAGCTGCATGCTGCAAGGAGAACTCATCCTGCAGACAGATTTTCATTCTTCTAGAACAGGCTGGCATTACCACTTCTGCCTCAGAAATCAAGAAAACTAACTTATTAAAGCAGAAAAAGTTAATAGAAACTTTCTTTCTCTATTTTATTTCTTATGGAGTAAAATTATTATTATATTGTGACAATTTAATTAAAAACACATATTTTATCTGTATGTCAGCCTTTTTTTTTTTCAGGTTCTGAAATGGAATTGACTATTTGGTATTGGAGATCAATAAATCCAGTATGTTCCCTGCCAGGATCATACAGTGGGATCAACGGTCAGTCAAATATGTATTTTGCTTTTTTTTTCTTTTGCTTTCATAAAGGACAACACAAACATATATGAGACTGAAAATGTGAGAGGTGAACAAAAGCAGCACAATAAACCTAATAAATATTGTTGGGTTTGAATGTAGATCTGTGTGAGGATGTGATCTTGGATATTCTGCTCAGGAAAGAGTGCATCTTTCCAAGAAAATCCGAAATGAACCAACTAAACAAACAAACCTAACCCAGCAAAATGAATGTTGCTAAGAGTAGCAAATAAATACTTGGGTCCTGATTTGGCATTGTCTTCATAAAGAGTGTTTGGGTGAAAGTTTTATAGCACCACGCTCAGAATTAAGGCTTAACTCTCTTAAACACTAAATGCATAGTCTGAGACTCTGTCGATCAAGAAGGCCTCTAAGCAGAGGTGAAATATTGTAGGACTCTGTACTGCTTAGTCAGCATACCTGACTGATGTTGTCATCATCAGATAAGACTTCAGGCACTTCAAATCCACCTTGAATCAACATCTTGCCCCAAGTCAAGGCCAAGGTGTGCTGGGTGCAGGACCAGCAGCAAGACTATGCGAATCACCACGGATCAAAGAATCCATTTAATGTGGATGAAAATGATAGCCTGATTATTCAGCCATTCAACTACTATTCAGGTATTACCTGCCTTTCCCTTAAATTACAAACATCACTTCAGTGTGGCATTTTTAAATGGAAGTGGGAGGGGATGAAGAAATGGACAGGAACAACAAGGAAAAAGGCATTTTCTGTATTTTGTCTCTAGCTTTACCAAACCTTGGCAGAAAAAGCATTTGAAATATATGAATTTTTCCAGCATTAATTTGTTCTGTCCAAAGGGATCCTCTGCAGAGTAACTTGGCAGAAAAAGCATTTGAAATATATGAATTTTTCCAGCATTAATTTGTTCTGTCCAAAGGGATCTTCTGCAGAGTAACTTGGCAGATATTTAACAAAGAACCCCTGACAGCAGGTTTAATAACCTGAAACACCAGCACAGGCCTTACATAAATGAGGCAGGTCGCAGGACATAAGTAGGTTTGGGGAGATGAACATCACTTACAGAAACTCACTGTTCCTAATTAACTCAATGTTTACGTACTATACAGTGAGGTACTTGAATGAGTAAGGATTAAAACACATATTCCAGAAAAAGGGTGCTGATGCCTGAAAGTAATCACGAATAGTTTCCCTTGCTTATTAGCTCTTTGGTTATGTACAAGGTAGCCAGAGAAGTAAATTATGTTCCCACAACGACAAAACCAGAAGAAAATGTGGACAAGATCCATCTCAGAACAAGCAAGACACAGGAAATGCCGTTTTCTTTTTCAGGGAACATATCCTATGCCTTATTTTTAAATATGTTAGTTCCACTTACTTATAGCACTAACAGTGCTTCAGAAAATACAAAGGACCATTTGATTTGAAATCAAGACTGTAGTTTTCTAACATTACAGATTGTTTTCATTTACTAATTTGGGTGCAAACACAGTAGCAGTGCTGACACATGTTTAGGTATTTGTTGCTCAACTTGAGCAACACTGTGGTAACCAGCAGAAACACACTCCCTGCTAGAAACCAGGCAGCTGGTAGCACCAGGTAATGAATGAAGCTGCTGTGAATTTTTCTTTAGAGACATCACAGTGAGTGAAGGCATTACACTACAACCTTTAGAAAAAGCTTCATAAAGCTACTTTTTATTTTTTATTTTTCTTTGCCATTTGAGTGGCCATATCGTAATCCTATTCCCTCCCAAAGAAAATTCTCTCTCTCCCCCAGCTGGGGGAGATCAAGAACAGACAAATCCTGATAAGAGACAATTTTTGTTTGTTTTCTGTGTTCTAATTCAAGGTTGATCAGTTTTTCAGAACAAAAGCAGTGGCAGGAAAAGCTGGGAGCTTACATGAATTTCCATAATTGTAGACACAAGAAAAGAGTACCTGTGAGAACGGAATATGAGTGGTTACTCCTTGTCTTCTCTGGTTGTCATCTAATTTTTTTTTCAAAAGGATTGATTTGAAAATAAAGGAAGTATGGATGTACTGCCACATTTTTTCTGCTGCAATGAATTATTCCAAATGTGACATTAAATGTGAAATTTGCATGATTTAAGCATATGATGTCAGTGTAAATATAAATAAGACACAAAACCTGCTTCTTATTAACTGAGGATGTTCAAATAACAGGATCTACACTTAAAGGGATACCGCAATGTCACATGTATTAACTTCCTGGTAAAACTGCAGTGGACTGCTGAAGAAGCACTTATCACCCTCTAAAAAGAGGCATTTCTGGGATGGGTTGTAGAGTTTGCATAATGTTATTTCAATTAATACAGCTTTTATCTTAAGTACACATTTAAAAAAAAGAAATTAGTAAAGAAGAAGTTACAAAACCCCTTCATGGAGCCATTTTCTGTTATATAGTTATAGCAGTATTTTTAAAAAAACCCACTTTTTCTTTAAGTAACACATTTCCAGTGGTATTTATTGTTACATAACAACTGTTACATAACAACTGTTGTTACAAAACAACTTCTTAACTTTTGCATTATAAAATAGAAAATTAAATATGTAATTGTAAACATAAATAACTTTTTAAAATATTTTCACAGATAGGTTTGAAATGTTGAGTTTTACTCAGCATTGGTCCTATCTATAAGAAATTTTGACATCTAATACAAAATTGATTTTCTCTTTGACACTGCTGCAGTTCTGTTGCAATGTCATGGCAAAGAGACAATCATGTTTTATAAATACATGCTTCTGAGAAAGATTTATTTTATGGGATAAAGAATACCAAGATAAAAGCCAAGGCTGCTTTTCCAGCATTATGAACATACCACACATCAAAATATATTGCTCACTTGCAAACATTGCATGTGTGCTGGTGATTATTTAAGTTTGAAGAATAGTTTCTTGTATCAAAATATTTAATTGTATAAAATCTTTGCATTACTTTGACAGAGCAAAGCCGGAGCAAAAACTCAATTACAAAGTAAGCAAGGGAACCAGTGTAAGAAGATAGTTATAGAGGAAAACAGGAAAAACCTTACCAAAATTTTTATTATTCACAGGGCACTTAAAAAGTTGATACTTTTAATAAGAATTTATTAATAAGGAAATGCTCACATAAAGCAATTTTAGAAAAACCCCAGATTATTTCAGAGCATTCCCTTATTAGAAAGATGAATTACAAAGGCTGAAAACAACATCTGTAGAGAAACATGTCTTTCAGGAATCTCAGTTGAAGCAAGGGCAGCCATTATACAATGAAAATTATCGTGATAGCAATAATACAATAATTACCTTGGCATATATGCAGCTTTCATTGAGTTTTTGTAGTGTGCAATTGCGTTCACACATAGGGCACATAATGGTTTCATTTGCCTCGCAGATCTCTTTGCTTTAATATGAGATAGGAAAATAAACATTATAAAAACACTTCTAGCATTCCCAAGATTTTCTGAGGTTATGCCATTTGTGTTCTCTGTTTGTTACACCAAATAGTGTGCCTACATCACAAAACTGGACAAATAAAATAAATTCAAAGTGAATATTAGGCTTGAAAAGCCTAATCCCAAATCAGGAGCCTGAACATTATGTGACATAGGGTAATATACAATATTTTTGGGCATCACGTTACACTTCTCACACTAGCAAATTCACTCCCAAATACCACAAACAGAAAAACAAAAAATTGCTCACTACCCTCCAAATGCATTTACAGTCTATTTTTCTAAATTATGTAGAAGACACCAAACATTCAGAGGATAGACAACACTGGTATATCTATATTGATTTCAATCAAATGACACCATTTACATCAGCTGAAGGTCTGTTCCACAGGATGATACACTTAGATCAGTCACATGTAAAAACCCACTAACAGGGATTTCTTGTAGTGGTATTTCAAGTCTTCGCATTTTTATTTTCTACAGAAGAACTTATGTATAGGAGGAATTTAAAAAGTGCACATTAATATCCTGTTTTGGGGGTCCATATCTTCAAGCCACATTCTGACGTTTAAGAATCCTAAGATTTAAGAAGATGAAGTCACTGTTTTCACTGGAGCATTCATATTCAAAGCATAATACATAACTGTCTCAACAAAGACAAAACTAACAGAAGCACAAAAATGAATTTTAAAGCAAATTTTAACTGCAGTGAGTAAGCTTCCCGAAGAACCTCAGCAAGCACCTTTGCCTATCCTTTAGCAATGATGACATGCCTGAAACGATCCTATCACACACTAGGGAAATAGCAGTATAAAAAAAAATGCCAGGAAATCCCAACTAATTTGTTTTAATAAACATTGGACCTTCATCTCACCTTCTCAGAAAAGCTGTATTTACACTTCTAATATTGTTTGGAAGATTATGCTTCTTTCCAAATGAGTACATCTATTAAATACTTTCTGGCATAACAGTAAATATAAATAAAAGACTAAATATAAATATTAATCGTTGGTCATATTTCACATAACAACAGTCACCAATTCACTGAAACTCTATATGAAATGTGAACCTGACAAAGGAATCATCCTAAGTAATTGTCAAGCCAGAATAAGCACACCCAGTCACTTCAGAGTTGCAGAGTAGCATAAAATTTTAGTGTCACATCAGCAAATTTTCTTGTTTACATTTTCATTCAAATTATTAAGTGCAAAAAATAACATTTTAACTATATGTTATAATGGTTTAGCAATAATGAGGTTATCAAACGTAAGGCCAAAATGTATTGTACTTTGAATTTAAATTCAAGATGATAAATACTACATTTTCTATATTATATATCCTGAGTTAAAGTGTTGCTTTGTTTTTAATAACACATGAAGTTTCACAAAATTATACTGACAGTGATGGGTCACATGCTTTCACACTACTTTGCAAAGGCAGTAACATTTGTTACACAAGTGTTTGTGACAGATGCTATGTTAATTGTTACTGCAACTCAAATCTTCAGTATAAGAGCAAAATAAACTGCTTTGTACTGTTCTCACCTATATATCTGAAATCTGATTAAAGTACATGGTAACCTGTGCTGCGTTCATGAGTGGCATTTCTGTTTGACTGACAATAAAAGGGACAATTTACAACAGTGATAATTAATTATATCTATAAACGTATACAAAACCAAACTCTTTCAAACCATCAGATTTTATAGAGACTAACCAATTTGACATCTAACTTGAGAATAAAGATAGGTAATACATATTGCACCTAATTTGTTCAAATAACCCAAAAGAAGGGACTGCTATAGGACTATTTAAGCCCCTCGCTTGACTATAACCTTATATTTCCTCCAGTGTAGCTCAAGGAGGGCACTTGGATCAAAATCTATCTAAAAGTGTAGAAAACAACAAATACAAGTTCACATTCTCCATTTTTGTTTCTGTGTGTCTGAGTTCTATGAATATAATCCAAATGTCCTGGGAGTTACTATGGATTTTCTTCAACAGCAATTCTCTGGATTTTTCTCTTGATTACCTTCTTTTCACAATGGAATCATGCAATGAGCTTCCAACACTGTAAGTTCAGTACCCTGGGGGACCTCAGTGCTGCTTTATGGCAACCACAATTACTAAGCTTGATTCCAAACCCATGCAAGACAAAGAACATCTTCCATTTCAATGTCCATTTCAGTAACACTGCCAATCTTATGCAATTACTTTGTGACAAGAAAAAGAAATGTGTAGAATGGAGAAGCTTCTGCTTCTAAACATGGGACAGACATGCATATTTTCTTATCATAGTGTCTAGTCTCTGATACCACAGTGTGTGTTCAGGGTTTTTGTCTTCCCATCTCATTTCATGTTCTTCTTTACTGTACAATACATTTAAATCATCTAATTAGTCAATCAGACCCTAAAGTTTATTTTTCCCCTAAAACTGTAATTGAGCAAAGAAGAAAAACACTATGACAAGAGGCAAAACTCAGCATGAGAGGGGAATATTTGCTGCCTTTTGGTGGTACTCTTCCTTTTCCATTTCCAACTTGCCCATGGCAGCCAGACATGAACTACAGAGAGAATCTCTCCTTTACACAGAGGACAAAGACTCATGGCCCTGTGCTGAGCTGAGATGGGCTCCTGGCATAGGCTGAGATATATATATAGATATAGATACATGTAATATATATTTTTATAATATTTTTATACATATATATAAAGAGCCAACTGCTAGCAGACCCTCAGCATGGAGCAGAGGCAAGCACTTGGACAAGTCATAAACACAACAAACTAGTTCTTAGGTGTGTCTTAGGTGATGTCTTAGGACATCATTCTGCATAACCCTCGAATTATTATTGCTGCACAAAACCTATGGCTGGCATGGTAAGAAACATTTGGTTCTAAGGTAATAAATGCTTCTGTATTTGCTTATTATTTCTCTGCTGAAACTGTGGTGGATACCTGGAAAAAAACCCCAAAACTATCGTTTCGTGCCTGCAGCCGCTAGAGGGGGGATGATGGCAGCTTCCTGCACCTGAGAGGTGAAGGCACATCACTGAGGAAAGCAACTTTCTGCAAAACCGATTTGATCATTTGCTAAGTTCAGATTTTGTAGTACACAAGACAGATAAAAAATAAGGCTTTGTGACAGAATTTATCATACTTAAATCAACACTTCCTAACATTCATGGATTCCTCACAACAGGTGTAATAAACCCGTTTCACATGAAACAGTATTCACCAAATAATACTGAATCTGGGGTAATGTGCCAGTTCTGACATTGCCATAATGCCCTAACACTGTGTTTAAATCTCTAATTTCCACTGCGTTTCCTGTGCCCAGATTTATTTAAAGTAACATATCCAATTCAGTTTCTTGCAGATCACTGCTGAACATCGCATTTGTGTATGGTGATAGCTGCAGTGCTTAAAATCAAATGATAGATTTTAAAACTCTTACAGATGCTTATCTAAAATTTTCTTTAAATTAATGCAGAAACACTAGATAAATAAACTCTCAGTCCCAGACTACAGCAAGAATAAGAACAGGTGTGCAGTCCATCTACCTGCTAACGGACAACTTCTGTCTGCTCTTGGTATGAAGTTTCTGTCTAATCTTCCAGGCTAAGTAAACAAATATGGCAAGGAGTACCATCTGTTACCAGTGACCTTTAGAATTGCCTAAGTACACAAGGTGATAGAGAAAACATCTACATACATTTTATCAGGCCAGGCTTGAGATACACATTTCACAGCTGTTCTTACTAACACAGCCATAGTAATGCACTGACATGACAGTATTGTGTCATGACTAACCAGAGGGACTGCACAGATTCACACAATTAAAGGCAGGCAGCACCTTCTTCACAGAATTAACACATTCAGATTACAGATGTGGGGCTGACACAGAGCACATGGTTAGGACTTCTGCAATAACTCATCCTCTGACAGTATTTTGAAAAGAACACTGGCTAATGATAGCTATAATAAATACATGAATATTCATCTTCCCTTGTAGGGATATATGGCTTATATGGTGGTTTACCTAACTTTGTCTCTTTTTTCTGGAATAGAGCCCAGAGACCTGGGGCACACTGGCACTCTGTGTAGCACAGCATGACACTGAGGTACCTCAGGATGAGATGCAATACAGCCAGCCCCCACAGGGACAAACTCAAATGTGTTTTGCTCATGTTTTGTCTGCAGCTACTAAGCAGCAGCCAAGGGAAAAAACTGAAGACAGAAAACTTCAAAAGCTACCCTACCTCTGCACTCATGTGATTTATAATACCCTGCAATCTTCAGCAAGGAAGATAACTGCATCTTTCTATTAAACAGGAGTCGTATCTGCAAGTCTTCCTGGGAGAAGTGTATGACACATGGGAGGTGATAGTCTTGCTCTATTCCATGCTGGTGCAGCCTCACCTTGAATATAGTGTGCAGTTTTGGGAGCCACAATATAAGAAAGATATAAAGCTCTTAGAGAGTGTCCAAAAGAGGGCTATGAAGTTGGTGAAGGGCCTAGAGGTGAAGCTATATGACGAGCAGCTGAAATTACTTGGCTTGTTCAGCCTGGAGAATAGGAGACTGAGGAGACATCTCATAGCAGTCTAACAGCTTCCTCTTCTTTCTGGTGACCAGTGACAGGACCAGAGGGAACACATGAAGCTGTGTCAGAGGAGGTTTAGGTTAGATGTTAGAAAAAAGTTTTCCAATCACAGGGCAGCTGGGAACTGGAACAGGCTCCCCAGGAAAGTAGTCACAGTAACAAGCCTGACAGAGTTCAAAAAGTATTTGGACAATGCTCTTAGGCACATGGTGGGATTCTTGGGGCTGTCCTATGCAGGGCCAGGAGCTGAACTTCAATGATCTTTGTGAGTCCCTTCCAACCCAGGATATTCTATGATTCTATTGTATAAAAGCACATAACAGCTTACAGTTTGAAAGAATGAAATTATTAGAAATTTTGTTCTTTCTCTTGGGGAGTTGCCAATGACACACCTTTCTCTTCCCCAAGGAAGAAATACTAAGCTATACCTTGATAACAGTAGATTATGGCCCCTTGTTCCCCCTTTGTTGGAACTGTGCCATTGTACATGTGACAAATAGCAGATTGACAGTTCAACAGCTGTGGTCCCTGTGTTCCAACAACAGGCTGATCCTCCACTTTAGATTCACTGCATTTTGAAGACATTTATGGTGAAAAACAATCCTAATACAGAGAACAATATCTTAAAGATAGCATCATTTGCTGGCTGATAAATTTATTCCATGTAACTGTATTTAATGCAGTTTGAATTCATACAGTTTCTCAGGAGTTTACTGTACAAAGCAAACTTAAAAAAAGTGTTCACTGCATTGTAGAATATAATAACTCACTGTGAAATAGAAGTTAAAGAAAATTCCTTAGATAAAACTTGTATACAGTCTTGCTTAAAGTCAGAGAAGTAACATTTTCTATATAATCTGACTCCAAGTATACATACAGCCTAAGAACCCCACCTGCTTGGAACAAGGAGTATCTGCAATTGTAAGAGCACTGATACTGATACTAATACTGATACTGATAACATCTAATGGAAAACTTTGCAACAAGGGTGGGTCCTCAGAGAGTTCCTAAAAGTACAGTCAGCACTTGAGTACTCTCATCACGACATCTAAATTGACATACACCCTTTTCAGAGCAAAATTACAACAGTGGGAAACTTGAAAATTTGGTTCATTTCACATGGTTGTAATCTCCCTGAAGCTGAGTCTCCTGGCTGCAAGTTACATTGACACAGATAAAAATTTTGTTAGACTCCAAGTTTGCCACTATTAATGAAAGGAGAAAAAAAAGGCATAGGCAAAAGTTGAAGTTTAGTAAAGTAACAACTGCACTCTGGAAGTTATAGCAAGATGGAGATAATGAGGGAATATGTCTGGTTTTTCACCTGTTGGCCTTAATTAGATCAGCAACTATTGCAGTATCTGCCACATGAGAATTGGTCATTACTGATTGGTCTGTTTTTCCTTAATGAGTGTCACTGCAGATGCAGTGATAAGAATGGCCACTGCCAGTGGTACACATCTGGCTTGACGTAAAACAGATATACAAAGTGTATATACTTGACTCAAATACCCAATATTCTATTTGGTTATTTTAACATTATTACCATATCTGCAAAACATTTAAAAGTATAGCAATCTAAGTTGTGCCAGACTGTTCTTAATTTTCAACAGGCTATTACACATTATTAAATAGGATTTTACCTTACTTGGCTGGAATCCATTGTAAATAATCCATAGAGGAAAACAAAGAGCCCAACCAGGGCAGCAGGAATAAGCATTCCAGTATACCATCCCAGCCAGGCAAAATACAGTCCAATTTTTTCACCAAAGTATCGCCTACATGAAAAGGAAACACATACATTGTTTAAAACTAAAACTTATGGTGATCTCTATCTATCTCTACTATCACAGTAGTAGAATAATTCTAACAGGGAACTAACATCACAAGTTTATGGCAAAACTGTCAGTTTACCAAACAGGGTTTTTTTCAGGCTAGAGTAACATTTTAGTGACACTAACTGCAGATTTATGAGAACATACAAGGATATAACTGTAGCGCCTCTGTAATTTTCATGTCCTTGCAATGACTAAGTAGATGGACTAGTATCAACATTATTAAACATAGGACAGTTCAATAGATAGATAGATTAGACAGATAGATAGATGGATAGATAGACAGAGAGATGTACACAAGCACAAAAAATCTGGAAAGGGATAAAGTAAGTTAGTATGACCTAAGTATTCCATTAAAAAAAACCATTTATGATAGATAATCATGGATAGATAATATGACATATTTCTAACTATTATTAGTGAAAACAATGCCCTGAAAACACAAGCTGAAGACTGAACTTTAATTCTTCAAAACTTGGGTATCGATTGCTAGAACAGATGAAATGCAGTGATTAGAAAGTCAGTCAAGGATGATACAGCATAAAATTGTCCCATGGCACCAATAATTGGTTATGACTCAGGTCAGGAATAGAAACTTACAGCAGGGAAAATGAATTTTTGGTGTTCAGTGTCAGAGGAAGAAATTATGAAACCCAAATATCACCATTATTTAACTTCAATTATATATATTTCTCTACTTTACATTTGGCAACCTGTGACATTAAGACATATAAATAAGGGTTTATTTAAACCCTCATGGAAAGGTTAAAATTGGGTTGCATTTTAAGTCCTCTGCATCTGATAACTCTGACTGTCCATGTGGATAACAGTCTGCTCTCAAAGGTGCTCTTACAAGGGGCAAGTGTCTCTGATCAGCAGACCACGTTATGGGTTTGTATTTTAAGTTTCACACTTCAAATTCCTGAGCAATTGGAACTACACAGATTTTATGCAGACTCATTTGAAATTAATACCCCTACAAAGGACCACCCAAAAAAAGCAACTTAGAGAATTCCAGCCTTATCCTATAATAGGGAATAGATAAATGTTACGGGAAAGAACAAGGAATTTATGAATATAGTTAACATACTGCTGCCAGGCATTTTGTATCACAGAAGATCTTCAAAGTACTAATACCTGATTAAATCAAGAGGTTGGTATTTGTACCACATCCCCCACCGTGCCCAACGCTCATATAAGAGGTGTCTGTGATTCTGTGCTCCATGTGTTTTGATGGGATGACTGCTTTTGTGGCTTCCCTGAAAAAAAACACAAAGAAATGTAAGTACATTACTAGGCACTATGGAAAATGTGTACATTTCTTAGGTCTTTTTGATTATCATTTTAATAGACATGTTCTTTATATTTAATAAATAGGTCTCTTATTCTGGGCACATCTGGAACATGTCATCTGGAGCTAATGTAAGCCTGACATATGAGACAGGATTACATACACTTCTGAAATGGCCAGTTTCTCTAATAATTAATGACTGAAACATATTAATACAAGACGTTAAAGAAGTACTCAACTTTATATGACCTCAACATTGTTTCTATTTCACTAACAGATGCCTATTTGTATGCTTCTGCCTATTTTAATTTTTCAAAATTTTTCAAGAAATGCTTGTGGTATCTTTTTATTTCTTCTATAAAATTTTAGAAATTTCTGGTATGTCAGCTCTCTTCTCCTAGACATTTTTTATGACTTTTTCACTACTGTTGAAAGTATAGAAAAATATATTCTTTCTGTGGTACGTATTTTCCAAGATGAAGAGAACAGAATTGACATTATTTTGAAGCTACATAGGACTTTTGAGGTATTAAAAGCAAAACAGAGTCAGTCTAATCCAAAAGCAGTCATTCCAGGCCATATCTGACATTTACAGACCACCTAAAAGACTAAAAGAATAGCCTCATGCTAGGCAGTCAAAAGGTAACACACAGATTTGCTAGAACAATCTTGAGTAGAATCTCATGCATTTGTAATTTTGCTCCAATTCTGAAGTAGGACATATCTGTTAGCTGAACTTTCCCCCCAAAAGCTCCCATCACTCGGCTACAGTAAAGAAAATATTTCATGAATTGATTGCAAGTGAGCCAAGCCATTTCTTGTGAGGAGATCAGAGTTTTCCAGCGCCATACTTCAGTTAGTGATCAGACAGATTCTTCACCCTGGTAGATCTAGGTAATTAAGCCATTTAGACTTTTATCACATATTTGAAATCTTGAACATTCCCCACAATTCAAAGAACACTATTTCCTTGTTGCAATCTGCTGATCCTCTGACTTAAGAACGAGTTAAAACTAACACTAAACATAGCAAAGTGTCTGAGTCTGCTCCTTTCTCCTCACCGTCAGCAAAGCAGCATACCAAAGATGTCAACACTGAGTGTGACCTTTGCAGCATCTAGGAACACCTAGGAAGAGAATCTCAACTTGTTCTCACAGTAGGCTAGATAAAGCAAAGCATTATCCAGTATTACATGTTTTAATTTTTTTTCCTGCTTCTTTCTGCACTGTTATCCATAAAAGAGTTCAAGTCTGAGCATTCCCACTGGGATTAAATTTTCACTCTTATTTGTTCATGTGGCAAAGAAAAAAAAATTTAAAAATTGACTGCTACTCCTTAGCATCAGTAAAGCAGCAATTAAGGTAAGAGTGGCTTAAAAATATGATTTCACTAATTTTAAGTGAAATGTGGAAACAGTAGCTTATGCCACAAGAAAGGAACATATAAAATGGATATGACAGCATGGCTTTGATGCCAGAGAAAGCTTTACAGGGTTTTCCGATAGTAAAGCCAGCTTTTCCCTGAAGTCAGTAACGCACAGCTGAAGCATTAACAATGATATTAAATTATTTATCTAAAACACTCCTTCTCTGCATTCCTAGTATTTAATTATTAATACCATATTAAAAAAATTAGTCTCAGCCATTTGTAAAGTGCAGTCCTTTGAAACACAAAACCAAGTCACAATATTCAGCCAAAACACCCAGAGTCAGAGCTGCAATTACCATGCTTCTCAGAGTATTTCAGAGGACTGCAGATGTGTGGCTTGCTTCTTTTCAACATCAAAATATTTTCTGAAAACCCTCTTAAGTCATACACAGGTTTTTTATTTGTTTTGTGGCTTTACAGTCTTTAGTAGACTTTAAACTACTGAAAAAAGTATTGTCAAGTAGAAATTATCCAGAACTATTTTGAAAATACTAAACAGGAAATAATTAAGCAGTCTCCTTAACTGTGATCAAGTGTCCAAGCTATTAGATCAAGTGGCCAAGCTTTATTAGGTGGCAAGCAAAAATAATTTAATACAACAAACTGGAACAATTTGGAACAACTGATACTCTCATTAAGAACTCCACAGGCAATGTCCAGTTCATAAAAATCAGAGAAGAATTATAATATCCTAGTTCAACCAGAAAATGGTCCAGGATGTTGTTATAATATCCAAATTTTCCAAATACGGAAAAACTTAAAAGCCAATATTAAAGTAAAAGCTATAAATAAAAGAAGCATCAACAAATTACATAATGAAATTGGAAGTTTGCAGGACAGAATTAAAGGAAGATCCCAAACCACTCGTGCAAGCTTTAATCTCAATATGAAATAAAAAATTAAATTAACCATGTTACCTCATGTGGTGGAAATGCTGCTTCATATGTTCCATTATTTAGTAACCTATTAATACCTAAAGAAACCAAAATAGCATTAGTTCTGATATCAATTTTTATACAAGTTTTTAAAGTAGTGTGAATTTTCAAGTTACATTTGGAGAATGTAACTTAGATGATAAGAATGCTGCTAAATATGACAATTAATTAATCAATAATCCCACCAACTATTTAGAAGGTCCTGCTGATCCTTCAAGATTTCTTTCTCTGTCAAACTAGACAGTAACTTGCCAAAGGGCCACCATCTGCAACTTTTCTCTCAGGGCTGGGTGCTTGTACCAGATTGAGTATGAGAAGATAGTTACATTTGTTGTATTTCTCAGAGCATATGCTACAGATTTTATGGGTGACCAGATGATTTGAATACACAGAGACTGGTATGGATAAACAATCCTTGTGGCAGTGAAATCCTTGCAGGGTTAAAAGCTAACCTGGTATTTTTAAATATAAGTCACCTGAGAACTTCATGTCAGAGCAGTGCTCTGCACCAGACTGACTATTGCATTTTGGATCAGTTCCTAGAGTCTTCCTAAAAACAGATTTGTTGTATTAGCAGAGCACATTATAAAAAATGAAAAAATAAAGAACCATTGATAGGTACAATAAAAAGATTCAATAGCAGATCTGTAGCCAAGAGTTTCCCCAATAAATAGGTACATGTGGTGGAATTCAGATTTGTCTGCTCAAATACACAAATTATACTAAATTAATCCCATAATGAAATTTGCCATCATCAACTGCAAAGGTGTTAGATATGAACACTTATTCTCCCTGTTTTTCTTACTACTGTTTTTGTTCAGAAACTCAAGCAACAACTTTCTGTCATTTGTATCATCTTCATAAGCCTTTGCATATTTAATCCTTAATTTAATTCCTGCAGAAGAAATAGAATATCATGCATACATCCCCTAGTCATTGAAAATGAAAATGGATAGTTAGACCTTCTCAAAACTAACACCATATTATGAGTGTTGATATAAACCAAATTTAGTCTTCAGATCAACTGTCTCTGAGCTGCACAGAGACCTCAAATAAATCAAGTGCAACGCACATTGATTCTGCTGGACTGAAACTGATGGATAGTAGCTGAAATACTAGGATCAGTCCTTGAAAACAGTCAGTTTTTTGAAGTATATGTTACCCTTATTGTGGCCCTCAATAATGTAAGGTTATGATAATATCTCCATTTTATTTTAAGGAGTGAGTCATTAAGTGAAAAATATTGCAGATTTTCACTGAAATATTTAGGTAGAAAATGATGGGACATTGCTTCAACTCTATTACTGTGTAAGTGAAAACATTTCAAGGAAAGGAAAAAACTGAGTTTACTCAAATGATATTTTTTCAGGCAAGTAAAGATGTAAAATTTTATAGCTTTGCGTTAGGTAAAAAATAGAGCATTCTCACCCATTTTGGATTTTCCATCTTCATACTTAGTTCTCTGTAGTACATGATGCACAATTCTACTTCTTGTGGAATTACTGAAGAAGCTGTCTTTGTTGTTTATCGTAAAACTATTAAAACAATGAATTTCTTAAAATTCAAAACAATGCACACTCATTGAAACATAGCTGTTCAAGTGCGTCCTTTTTACAATGATTTATTGGATGTTTACATTCCTTAGACATAAGATTTTACACCCTTAGAGCAGGTTCAATAAAGTTATCCTTATCACAGAATATTTTTGGGAAAACAAAACTAAAACTAAAATCAAAAATATCCTACTATCTAGTTAATTTCTGTTCTGTATATAATTAATTACATAAATACCTTCAGTACCACTGGTGGCCTTAAATTCAAATCAGTTATAAGTTGACAGTTGTCTGTGTAGTGGAACCACCAATTTAAAACTATTTAAAAAACAAATTTAAATCCATGCACTGGAGACTTGGGTAGCAGCTTCACAACTATTTTCCCTTAAAGGATCCCAGGATGGAGCCAAGTAAAGCATCCTTGGCCAGACGGCTCCATTCTGGACACCAGAAATCTGATATGCAGGAGCTTTTTCCTGCTCAGCTGTGCCAAAAGTGACACTATTACAATTAATTACATCAGCTGAGCTGGCTGAGAAGAAAACACCAAAGCCAGGTGTAAGTTACTGAAAAAAAAAATAAAATTGAGACTATAAAGCAATTACTCTGTTTTTCTCAGGTAAAGTCACTTCACTAGCATATAGCTTCTTTACTGAGCTGAAAAATCCTGTTTATCCTAATTCATATTTCTGCTTTAAATTAACTTTTCTAAAACAGTTATCACAAAATACCCTTAAAATTAATAAATAGTCAGAATTTTAAAATCCTTTTAGATACTAAAAAAATTTATTTCACAGTTTAACTATACCATTGTCAACATGCTAATTTGAACACATATAGTTTTGTTGTACATATATTTGTATTTTCAGAGGCAAAAGATCTTTTTACATGCAGATCTGATAAGAGAGAAAAAAAATTCATCTCTGGTTTTAGCTTGCTTCCGGGTGTTCCAAATCTCAACAGTTGCAGCAGTTTTTGCCTAAGTAAACTAAGCAAAGAAAACTTGAGCAAGTATTTGCATTTTGTAATGTAATGGAAAGAAAAACTAAAAAACTTCTAAACCAAAAAGGCAACATTCATTTTTCAGTCCAATTTCAGATTATGTTACTGAATGACCATCAAACAGCAAGTAACAGAGAGCAGATTTTTGCTTTAAGAGAAAAATATCAAATATGATACTAGGCATTGGCAGCGACCATTTGTTAGTAGCTACCTCTATGGCACTTGCTTAGAAGCGAGAAAACAGAAAATCCTGGTGGTCTCTGGTACTGCTTTTCCAATCCCAGCACTTACTGGTGCATGCGTGCACGGCTAAAGGGTGCTGTGTAGCAATCTGTTTCTTCCAGATCAGGCAAGGCCTCCTTATCAAGCTTCATCGGATTTCTTGGCAACCAACTTTTCAGCTCTCTAATATTCCTCTGCAAACTGAAACAATAAGAAGTCAGATTTACATGCTCTCAATTCCTTGTCTTTTCTATACCCAGCATTGCATATTTAGTGGCATCATACTAGAAATTAAATGAAAGCAGGAAAATGTCACATTAAGAAACTAAAAGAAATAAGGAGTTAAAAAGCAAAATGAACAATATTTATTTGCGATCCATCTTGAACACTTGAGTAAAAGTCATCCTAAAATCAGTGGGATTATGGCTCAAAATGGGAATGCAGTACTGAGTCTGGAGAAATTAATTTTCCAAGGCAATTCATCTGGCAGAACTGTGGACGCTTACGCTTTAGTCAAGAACATATCTAATTACTTTCTCTAGCCCCACTGAACAAAGCAAGTGAAACTCCTCCCCGCTCCCTTGCCTGGCCACTTGGACACTAAAATTCATAAAATTTTTAAGCAAATATGAGAGTGCTAAGGATCAGATTATGGTTTTCTGATTGCAACCAAGTTTTCCCCTGCAAAATTTTCTTAACAATCCAAGAGCTGATATTGCCTTACAAAACAGTATACCTAAACATCAAATAAAGTAAAGGGTATGTTACATCAAAATGATTGTGCAGTATTTAGGCAAAAAAACCCTTTAGATATAGCTTCCTCCAGATTCCTAAAAATTCCTACAAAGCACAAACAGAACACCAAGGCTGTATCTTGAATTAGATTATATACTGGCAACATAAATCATTTTTTCTACTGGCATCTTGCCTAAATAATGTCTCAGAACATCATTTATACAGGGGTAAATCTAGTCTAGTAAAGTTAATTTTCAAGCAAATGCTCACTTCAGTTTTGCGCTCCTTGCTCACCTATACTTTTTCATATTCAACTGCAATGCAACAACGTTATTTAAGGACTAGATCTCATATTAAACAAGTGCTGTATCGTGACACAATAAGCATATCAGAGATTCAGAAAAAGTCTAAATTTGAGAAAAACATTCCCTAAACAGTATTTTTTCAGTGGAATTTGGACTCTACTCAATGAATATGTATGCATGGATATTTTATATCCACAAGATGTGTAAAGCTAAGGAACAAATTTTTATCTCTGAGGTGAATACCTCATTTAGTTCAGAAGTAAAGCTACACATTTCATAATGTCCATAATAAAAGTTATATTTCATAATGTTAATAATATTTCATAATGTGAACAGACATAATTTCATAATGTTCATAATAAAGAGTAATATATGATGACATGGTAAATTGCTCTCAGGCAACAAAGTGACCCCTGTGAAAATGCACCTCTTATTATCAACATCAGCAAAAACATTCTACCCACATTTCACACGGTATCAGACAGAAATTTCAGCCAAATGTGGGAGAAGCATTTTACAGTTACATTTAAAATTCTCAAAATTTTCTTCTTGCTGTATGTTGCAAGATATAGGTGAACATTCTGTTATAACTGATACTGCACTTGAGGGACACCACTTGTGTTCAACACCAACCATTATAAGCCAAAGAACATAATATGTTCATGGAATTGAAACACAGAATACAGTTCACAGCAGGTGGATCCCTTAAGTGTCTCCTTAATAATACCTTAGTGACTTGATTATCTTTATTAGTTTCAGTGGAAGTTCTCTTAGTACCATTTATATAAGTGTAGTTTCCCCTTTATTTTCTTGAACTTTTTTTTTGTTTTACACATGCTGACTTTTCAGACAAAATCCAGAATACTTTTTTAATGAGAAAAATATGCAGATGCATCAGGAAGAAGAGAAAAACAACGCATCTAATTTCAGATTTTTTTATTTTGAAAGTACTTTAAAATGGGTTATGGGAAAAGCCTTGATAATTTCTCCCATACAAAAATCTACAAAAATAGTAGGTAAATAGTATGTTAAAGAAATTAGCTCTTGTTTAAACTCATGTCTGCTTCTTTTAACATGAAAAACAGCATTGGAATAAATTAATAATTGTGTCCACATTACATTTGCAGTTTCTCTTCTGAGACAAAATTTAGTGCCTTTAGTGCTAGATAGCATAGAATATTGCAACTGAAAAATGTACAGAAATGATCCAACAAAGAGACATTTTTCTTGACTTATGTTATTTTACTGTTGAAGAAGAAACTGAATTTTCATGGAGCTTTCTTTTAAATACAAATTTTTGCCTAAATTATAGGACTAAGTATTAGCATTTTTACTCAGAGTGGCTTTCTAGGTTAAAAGTAGTAGTTTAAACAGATTCCTGACTTAATCTATTCAATGCAGCCTATTTAGTAAGAGTAAAAGCAGACACAGCTGGTCTGAGGAATTCAGTAGTTCAGGCAATGAGATCAAAAATGTCCCAGTGGAATGGTGCTGCAAAGTTATGGACTACTGCTTCAGGTATGCTTTCATTGAAACCACTCCAGCTGGTGCTACTGGAACACTATGCACCTTGGACCAAGGGGTGGTACTCTGAAATACATGTGCATTTCATTCTTAGCTATACAATTTAATATTTTATGAATATACTTGTAATTTCAGCTTTGCTGAAATTCTATTCTGAGTTGTACCATTCTGATTTATTTGGTTGGTTAATCTTTTTTTTCAGAACAAGTTCATCCAAAAATCCTTGCAGATTACGTTTACTCAACAGACTGACATGCAAAGGAACACAGTATATAGACGAGCTTAGCATTATCTGATCAGACTCATGGAACAAGATACCAGAATTAAGCAACTTCACCAGTCATGTTAGGTAGTTTCGACAGCAATCACCACCCAATAGTTTGCTCAGTGATTGTGTCTCAAGACTGGCCAGAAGCGTCAACTATATGCCACCAAGTTACATGGGCATGGTCTGTTTCCATGTACTGTAATGGGAAACATATTAGGGTTCACAGATTCAACATAAGGAGGCAATTGATACCAAAAGGATTTTTTGCTATTTCTTTTTATACCTTTTACACAATTCTGTGTATCCACAAGTGTTAGCATGCATACTTGTACTTCTGTAAGTCTGATAACTCAGCATAGTTCCAAGGTCCTGTAGAGTTAAGAGACCAAACATCCTACTGTCTTGAGAAGCCATGGCTCCCCTCAGTAGAATATGTTCTGTAAACTTATTAGCCCCCTGGAGAGATTAGGTCTATAAGTTGTGTGTGTGAGTGGGAAGAAGAGAAGAAGAGGAAGGGAAGAGAAGAGAAGAAAGGAGAAGAGCATGCATGCATGGTGGGCTTCATGATGTGATGTGTCAAAACAGGATCCTACTAATATACTGAGGTAAATGACCCTCGACTCTCTAACCTCCCACCGTGTCTAGTGTTCATTCCTGAAACCAGGAAAAAAGGCATCACAATCATCACTAAAAAACCAAGAAAATTATGATACTTTTGTATTAAACAAATTATATCAACAATTTCACTTCAGTGTGCAGACTGAAATCCAAGAGATTATAAAAGTACTTTTGCAAAGCAAACTTATTGCAGGTCAGTTGCTAAATAAAGTCATTTTTGGTTCTCTATCCTTAGAAGTATTAAGTGATTTTAACACTTCAATGGGAAGAGTAAAGCTGCACACTAAAATAACTATCTTTTCATTTTCTTTTCCTTAATGCCATTCTTTACCAGCATGAAATCAGCAGGTCCAATATGGCAATTACAAGACTGTTTTACTAGATTATTCAGTCTTCAGTCTGAGAGTTCAGACAATTTTGATACCTACCCTACCTATACCTACCCTACTTACATGTATATTTCTTTCCTTTGAGAATATTTGTGAAGGCTTTCCAAACACTGCTCATCATGAATATGATAAAATTATTTCTATAGTGTGATTCTATGAAAAGAAATCAAGCTTCATAGGAATAATACAATGTTAAGGGCTTTTTAAAGGTGTATAAATACATAGAGAGACACCCCACAGGTACCATATGAAAGAAGTATTACATTTATCTTGTCCTTTCATACATGCACCTAATAATGTTTTGCAGACTTTTTAAAGAACTTTTATAGAGATATATATATATCTCTATCATATAACCATGTCAACGAAGTTAGAGAAGTCTACATGTCACAGTAGGTCTAATATACTAATGTTACTTTGTATTCTTAAATTATAGAAACTCTTTAGCCTTAACATTTTGATATACAAGAGTTTTAATATAGTTCTTCATTGTAGCTCTTATAAACTCCACTTAATAACTTAGAAATTTTAACATGACATTAAATAAATTACAGAGAAGCAGTTAAATTTGAAAAGTTCTAAGATGCAAGATAACAATGACAGTTGTAGAAGTTGAAGTATGCATGCGATGTATATGTCAGCAATTGTGTACGTCAGTTAGCTTTCAATTTTAGATATAGCTTCTTTCTTTTTTTCTTTTGTTTCACACAATTCCTTTGTGCACTGAATTATATAAAGTGCCAGAAAATACATGCAGAAAAATATTCATACCCAAATTCTCACAAAGTAAATCACAGGTAAAAGCATTTGTCTCAAATGAAAAATCAATCTGGCATGAAAATTATTTATTATTTGATTCACAGGTACTGTGCAACTTAAGTTGCATGTTTCAGACATCTGTCCTTCTAAATAACGAAAACAAAATTTATATAATATCCAGGACTCACCAGATGGATTATAGATGAAATGAGATAATTTTGAAGTAAAGCTTGTTGATTTTGTCTTTTATTAAAAGCCTATTACTTACACTTTTCATAATGTATGCTAAAATGGAGCAAGCATGTGAACTGGGAAGAGGACAAAACACAGTTGCAAATCTATATTATAAACTGGTTTATTTCACCATATTTTATCAGCTTATGTGTTTAAAGTTTTCTCACTTTACCATTCAAGAGTGCTTTGTCAATTGTTGTTAGCTGGTTGTCTTGGAAACTCTTACCACGAGACTACTTAAATTGTTCCAGAGAAACAATGAGAGCTCTTTACCATCCAAAGTAACAATAAGAGAACCTAAATCAAAAGTAATCTCATCTCAAGATCCATCTCAATGAAACCTGTGATAGGGAACTCTTTCAGGAGATTTCCCTCACATGAAATATTTTCATGTATCTTTTCCTTTGGGGATTAGGATTTACAAGACATAATTATGTCTGACTAAAGCAACGGGGAGTAACTACAGCTCAGTGTCCCCCATTCTCACTCCCCAGCACTCCCAGGCTCCTTTCACCTTCCCCCCTATGGCCTCTTGTACCCTTCTTCTGGCTGACAAAATCACTAATAGCAGCAGCAGCTACAAGTGAGTTTTGCAAGTTATTCTGTCAGCCAGCAAATAAAAATTCAAAGCAGCCTTCAATATGTGGCATTGATTGGTTCCTGATCACAAGGACACACAGGAGAGAAAGTATTTTTGCATATTGAAGGAAGTAGCTGACTGCCAGAATTTGAGACATACACTCAAAAGTATCCTTCATGCTGAAGAAGCATGCCTTGCTGTCAGCAGATATAATGGCAGAGACAGATTCAGTATTAAATCTTTGCTGCAAGGATAAGGTCTTTTTTTTTTGTTTCCCTGGCACAAACATTTTTACATTTCTAAAATGAGAACTGGCAAAGCTTTAAAGTACTGCACCTTGTTACAGATTAATATGTTAACACTTTGAGCTGACATTTTGAGTTTTCAGGAAAATAATCTATTTTTCCAAGTTTCATGGATAAAGTTACAACTACAAATGGATTTTCTTTAACAGGGTGACTGACAAAGTTAGAAGCTACACATTGCCCACCAACCTGCCCATGGTTTTGCTCCTCCAGTCAGTGTAATAACATTTTTTCCTGAAAGAACAGCAAAAATCAGATGAGATTAATCAAGTAGGAGACAGTTGAAAAGGACATATACATTACAAGAAGAATGCTGGACATTTTAAAATATGCATTTTCATAGACAAAAAGGTGAAAAACACTTTAAAAAGGCTTTGAAATAGAGTAAGTCACTAAAATAACATAGTTTCACATCTTCTAAGTTTTACATTTGTTCTAAAATTACATTTTACATTTGTAGCTACTGACAATAATTATAGCTAATCAATAAGTCACTTAACAGTTCTTTTCTCTCCACCCTTCACCAGTTATAGACACTTAGAGAAACAGGACCAAAAATTCCCAGTAAAGTCTTCTGAGAACAGTTATTTTGAAACCAAATGGAGATATATTTGCTGCTCGTTAATATTTTCCACATGTAGTTTCATGTTTTCAGGCTTTTTTCTGGTCTCTTCCTATAATTTCACATCACATTTCAACCACACAAAACAGATTCCTCAGGAGTTAACAAGATCTGCAACTGCACACCTGGACAGTATTTGAGATTGATTAAAGTACATTACTTACATTGACGAACCATTGAAATTAATACAGTAAAAAGAGGGTGAAAGATACCTTGGCTGGAAAATATGGGACCATTGGAAAATTATGTATCTACCAACCTCCAGACTGTTGGCAGCCTGATGCTTAGTACTGTTAGGCAGAATTGTAAATGAAGCAATGAAGAGTTTTTAAAGAATTTTCAGACATTTTTTAACAAAACCCTTGTTTAATTCCCTTTAGTTACCCTTAGCTGTTTTGCAAAAATGGAGTTCCACTAAGTTACAGATATAAATCATTCATTCATTACAAACAATAATAATTATGTGTCAGGAAATATTTGTAGACACAAAAAATGTTAAAGCTTTGTCTCAGTTCTGGAAACATATAATAGCTGCATTTCTACTGACAGACCATATACTGAACAAAAATATCTACAAAAGTTTAAAAATTGTAATTCAGTTATGATCTAACTTTGATGCTTACGCAAATCCTGTTTGAAACCAATACACATATACTTCCAAATTAAGCAGCATTGCTAAGTCAGCCTTATATACAAGACAATTATAATTACTATACACTATTGAAATTTTAGAAAAACTTCCTTCTGCAGTTGAAACACTGGGATTCCATCTATAGTACATATATGATACATATTACATATCTGCCAACACATGTTTGTATAATGCCGTGCTAAAACAGTTCTGGGATTGTGGGTGAATCTCAGAAGTTTTTTCACTTTTCAGAAACAGAGAAAAGCAACCTGTGTAATAATAATTCTGTTGATTTTGTTTAGATTCCTGGATTGAGCAAAATTAAATGAAAAAGTATGAATTTAATTCTTCATATGTTATTCATATATGATATTGACATATAGTATATTTTAGTGGCCATAGCTAAAAGCTAAAATTTTGCACAACTGTGCAAGAGAAAACAGGTATACTGCATTAAAACACTGCAGGGAAGGTTATATGTCTTCTCTAACTATATATTAGAACCAGTCAGAAACCACTGAAAAAACAGTTAAGGGCTAAGAGAAATAATTTGCTTTTTAGAATTACAGAATATCTCAAGTAGGAAGGGACTCACAGAGATCATCAAGTCCAAATCTCCTCTCCTCTCAGGCTTGCTTAAACCTACCTAAGAATGACCTAAGAGTAAGAAGATACTCTAGTTCACTGAGTAATCACTAATCGTGGGAGAATTGTATCATTTGAGGTTCCTTTCCATTGAATGCTTACCTCAGGAAAACACTACATACCATCCAGGTAGGAAACGTTTCATTAAAAAAAGCAAGTTCAACACTTCAAATACAAGTGCTTTTGACAGAATATGTAATTAAATTATAAAATGTGTGGTCACAAGATGTTGTTACAGGAGTGTAGATTTATATTTTTGCATCCATGAAAAAGCCATCAGGGGCAAATACAAACAAAGATGAAGACTTGAACTCTGCCTCAGCAAGTTTCTAAAGCACAGCCTTCTATAGATAGAGAAGGTATAATGAAAAACTGCTCATCTCCAGTAGGGGACACTTCAGAAAGGCTGTTGGCAAAGCAGGGCGGATCTTTCTTCTATTCTGTTATATCCAGTTTGTGTTCATAACAGAATTGTGGTGAGTCTTCCATTATAAAAAGTATAGAAATTCAAGAAATAGACTGAAATATTCACACAAGTTTTAGACTGCAATTTCATTTAAATTCCTATTAAAATCTTTTTAAAGAGAATAGAAATGTTGACCAATTTACTATTTCTCACAGTTCTATTATGGAGGTAGAGATGGAAAAATTTCGTACCAAATATATGTACTTCATTCTACAGCAGAACTCCGAAAAAGGTGAAATTGCAAAATTTAGTATTTTATCTACTTTTGGTTTACTGAAATGAATGGGATAAAAAGAAGCTAAAGCAACAGTCCATGAATAAAGACACTTTGGGGAAATAATAAAGAGAATATATTTACATGTCATTTAATACTATAACAAACAAGCATGACCTAGAATGCCTTCTAAATAAAGTAGGATTGCAAATCCAGCCAGTCAGCCTTGTTTTTTCTGAGAGCTCTATGGACTTGTGAAGTAACTAAAATTATGAAGAATTCAAACCATTGCTAAAACACAATTTTGTGAATTCATGTATCAAAAGTATGAAAAAATTATTTTTAATTGCAATTTAGATTATGTGTGTATGCACACATACGTAAACACTCCTATATTTAAAATATTGACAAGGTTTTTTTTAACTCTGTAAGCTCAAATAGTACTATAATAATATTCTTAAACATATGGAAAGTTGCTGTTACAGAAAACATTTTTTTATGGAAAGGTCTTTGAAGGCTTAATGGGATGATATGAGAACTCATTACAGAACTGGGTATGTGGTGCAAGATTTGAGCAATGGATGCTTCACGATCACTGTTTCTGTCTTAGGACCAATGCAAGAGAGCCATATTGCCACAGCATGAAAGATTGAGCCCTTGGCAGTTTGAGTGAGAAAGGAGTGCTGTAAGGGCATTTTCCATGAGTCACACAACTTTGGCATCTAGTTACCACTTTAACTCCTGAGGACATTTACAGCATACTATATGTTCTTCTCTCTCTCTAAGAACACTGTTAATCAATTTGAAAAGGCACATCTTCTCCTTTAAAGACTTATGTATTGTTGCAGGAAATATTAAGCTGTCCCACAAATTAATAACAAATATTTATTGCAGAAACATATGATAGAACTTGTTTTGTATTCAGACAAGGAGCTCAGTTCAGTCCATTATTCTGCCTAAGGAAAGCTTCTGGACCTCATTTTACTCAAATTGTGACAACATGTGTTATACTGGAGACAGGGAAGACACTAGATTTTTCTATCATTTTACTTGCCTTTCAGTAAGACTTCAAGAAAAACCCTAAAATCATGGAGGATACCCAAGCTCAGATGGCAAATATCTGAAACTCTGCCAAGAACATCCAAAACAATATGTGAACTACTGACAGTGTTTTCTAAAGACATATGCTTGATTTGATTTAGAAGGCAAGTTTGAAAACAAGTAACACAGAGTACTGTGTAAAAATGAGGAAAGAACAGGACTTATTATTTATTTCTCCTCTCTCCCTACCACAACACTAAAATAAATGTGAGCATGCCTGGCTACAGAGCAGTAAAGACTGCATTTTAGACTTAAATAAGTGATGAACTTTCAATACTAAGCACTAAAATATAGGTTTCTTAAAATAGTTTCCACAATACCTGAAAGGCATCCTGATGTTCATTCTTTCTGCATATTTGCACAATGTCTCCCACGGACAGTGAATTTTAACAAACATGATATCACTGTTGGTAACAGCTGTCTGTAAAGAACAGTAACATGCAAATATATATTAATAATTTAAACCTTTATGGCAACCACCCTTCTAGAAGCATTCTTCCGGGTCAAATTCTGATTTTAGGCCTGAATTGGGCATGAAAGTAAGTGCTCTTCCAGATAAAGGAAAATTAGTAACTTTTTTCCCTTACAAACTCTGTAGTATGTGTAGACTAGTGGGACAAAAGGAATCTGTAGGGAAATATCTTTGGTCATCAACATAAGTAAAGACTTTATGCAGCACTTTTTCACATGGAATAAATTTTACATGGAATTAATTTTAAATCTCCACAAAATCACCTCAGATAAGCAGACTGAAGATCATTCTGTGTGTCTCCCATTAAAGGAGAAGAGTGGTCAGCTGCTAGAGACATGAGAACAGATAAGGCTCCAGGTTGCACTCTGCCAAAATGGTAACTCCAGGGAATGGTTCAGTAATTGAGATATCTGCTGGCAACTTTTAAATGTGTATGAATTGAGATGTTTTTTGTTAAAATTACAATGTATACTGTGCACACATATTTTTCATCACTAATTTATTTGTACATAAAACAAGAGTGTCAGCCTTAGAGATTTCTATATTCACCTTCTCTTATGAACACTTCAGTTCGCCACCCTTCTCCCAGATGTATTTGCTTGAGATTTTATAAGTAGACATTTTGATATTTGAGTTGAGTCAGATTAAAGCCTCCAAAAACTTGATTTTGCAAGGTTTGGTAAGAAAAGGTAAAAGAAAATGTAGTTAAAGGGGTAATAACACTTAAAATGTTCACAATTTTACCTACCAGTTCCATAAAGTCATATCAGAGTTTCATACTACCACCTCAAACATTTTACTTTCTCAAAAGATGTGGATAAAATAAAATACTAGTGGAAAACAAAACATTTTAAATCTTATAAAACCATTTGTATCTGAATGTCAATAATTCTGAACTGAGAAAAGCTAAGATTTTACTATTTATTTTAACTGGAACAAAACCAGATATTTTTAGAACTATATTGTAACAATTCTTAAAAGCCTTAAAACCAAATTTTAATCAGGTTAGTTATTCATGAATATTCAACATGCTATATTGTGACCTATAACTTGCATACTCATTGCTTAAACATGTATTACAGTTCTATTGAGTTGAAAAATCAGGATGAAAGATACATGAACAATAGGAGCTTACATCAGAATAGACTACATATATACCTGTTCTGTAGGTAATTCATGAGACAGCAAAAATCCAAGGCTGTTTCCCTGGCTCCATTTTCTTTCATTTTTATATTAATACTACTGTTAGTAGCCATGGATTAACCAGAATAGTGATGACCTTAACCCCTTGAAAAACAGTGAGACATTTAACATCATGCATTCTGCTGAAAGACATTGAGGTTATACATTAAAGCAACAACATGGGTTCCTGAAGCTTCTTCTGTTCTGCAAGCATAAGAAGCTGGAACTTTTCCCTTTGTACTGAACTACAATTCTTTGTACAAGCATGTATCCCCAAATCATTTTAAACACACACTATTAAATTATTCTTCTTCTTAGCGTAATACAGCTAAGAAGATGATGAGAACAGCCTGACTGGAAAGGCTTGTAATATGGTCAGGAATTGTTTATCAGTTCAGTAAATAATGATAGTATTATAAAGGAGTTTTTTATGCCACATAAGCTACAAGACTCACCTCCCGTTCTAGCATCAGGCCTTCTGCTCTCAAATTCTTCTCAAATGTGCTTCTTTTCTCTACCTGTGGACTTGATTTCTTGTAGACCAAGATGTAGTCAATGCGTTTTTTGCCATCTTTGAAGAAGAGTCCTGATGACGCCATGGCATCACTCTAGTAAAGATAAAATAAAAACACTCTAAATATGGCATCTATAAAGATGAAGAGCCCCATCATGAACTTTGTATAACACAGCACTTCCTAAACCATGGAAATGTCCACATATCTGAAGGATGAATATGTAACAAAGTCAGAAGAACAAAAAAGTTGATATGCATCAGCTGCTCTGGATTTCAAATTAACTGGAACAAAACTAAATAAAACTGCTTCACAAAACCCATATTCCAGTTATTTCAGCTGTGCAAAAACCTTCAAGTTCTTGTGTGATGTTTATTCATATGAACTTCTGTTAATCCCTACTTTCAAGTGGGAATTAAAAAGAAAAATCAAAGACAAGTCAATTAAAGCAATCTTCTCAGCTTTGTACCTGTGCAAATTTTATAGAATAAACATACTTATATTTTCTCCAAGACAGAAATAAATCTAAAAAATTTAAAAAGAAATGCTATTGATAGGCATGCTTGCATGGATAGTCTAGTTGAAGTGCTTTTTCAATGCCATATTAGCAATGTTTAAATCTTGACTAGTTCTTTCCCACCATGCTTGTAAACACAAGGAATTATCTGACCTTGATATGGAAAACCCTGCTTTACATGCTGCTGCTAATGCAAGTTATTTTTGCATTCTGTGCTTTGCATAATTCAGAACAGAAACCAAACCAACTGGTGACACACTGACAGACTATAGAATCATAGAATCATTGGGTTAGGATGGACCTCCAAGATCCCTGAGTCCAACCAAACACCACCTTGACAACTAAACCATGGCACTAAGTGCCACATCCAGTCGTGTCTTGAACACTTCCATGGATGATGACTCTACCACCTCCCAGGGCAGCCTGTATTGGATATCCAATGCTTAATCACCCTTTCAGTGAAAAAAATCTTCCTGATATCCAATCTGAGTGTCCCCTGGTGCAACCCTAATCCTTGTCCTGTTGACTGGTAGAAGAGGCTGACCCCCATCTTGCTACAATCTCATTTCAGGTAGCTTTAGAGAGAAGGACAGGCTCCTATGAGGCTCCTCTTCTGACTAAGCAACTCCAGTACCCCCAGCCACTCCTCATAAGACTTAATCTCTTTAGACCCCTCACCAGCTTCATTGCCCTTCTCTGGACACACTCCAGCACCTCAACGTCTCTCTTGAAATAAGGGGCCCAGAACTGGACACAAGGCTCAATGTGTGCCCTCACCAGTGCAGACAATCACAGCCCTGCTGTATTGCTGATACAGGCCAGAATGCCACTGGCCTTCTTGACCACCTGGGCACACTGCCGGCTCATGATCAGCCAGCTGTTGACCAGCACCCCCAGGTCCTGAAGACTTTGAAATCTGAAAAGGCAAGCTGAGAAATTACCATTATCTGCTGGAGAACGCAGCATTCATTTAAACACAAACTGTCCAGGAGAATGTTAGTTTCAAGTAGCATATATTAGACCCATACATACGGGACCAAATGTTTATGAATGCTGCATCTTTCTGAACAATAGGATTCTGGTCTTATAAATTAATCCTATTTGGGTTATTTGAATATGAAATTTGTAATACTCAGAGTTATACCCAATAGGGACACTCTCTATTCATAAATGAACCATGTATCAATGCATGATATCAGGATTATAAATACTGGATACCAGCTCACTTATTTCTATGTGAAATGCTTTTCTCACGCCCACATCTCTCACTGCTAGCTTTCTACACATTTGGCACTTCTGAGAACTCCTCAGTCTGCTAAACCTAAAGCATTCTAACAAGATTCTTCCTCTTTCTCTGCTTTTTTAACTACCAAAATAAAAAACAAGGAATAGTCTGACTCAGATCATCTACCATTACAAAGGAGTGCATAATCGTATACCTAGGAACATTACTTAATAGCTAATACATTAAGCTTCAATTTAGAAGCATGGACCTTTAAGATCATTGGGTCAAACCGTTAACCCAGCACTGCCAAATTCACCACTAAACCATGTCCCCAAGGGTCACATTACAGATCTTTTAAATACCTCCAGGGATGGTGATTCCACCACTTCCTTGTGCAGCCTGTTCCAATGCTTGACCACCCTTTCAATGAAGAAATTTTCCCTAACAGCCAATCTAGATATACCCCGATTTAACTTGAAGATGTTTTATCTTGTCCTGTCACTTGTTACTTGGAAGAGGCTGACCCTCACATGGCTACAACCTCCTTTCAGGTAGTTGTAGTGAGCAGTAACATTCCCCTTGAGCTTCCTTTTCTCCAAACTTATCAACTCCAGCTTCCTCAGCTGCTCCATATAAGACTTGTGCCCTGGATCCCTCTTAGAACACACTCCAGCACCTCAATATCTTCCTTCATATCCAGATAAATAATATCTGAAATCCAAATTAAGATAGTCGAGATTGTCAATCAACATTGTTAGCGCACTGAATATAGTGTCTGTCACCCCTTCTAAGAATTCTGAATGGGAATGGTAGTAAAAACATTGTTTTATTTTTTTTAATGTTATAGATTTAATGACCTAAATCTATAAGATGCAGAGGTTTGAAGGCGAAGTAGTAGATTGAAGGTTCAAAAGCTCTAATTTGAATATGCAAGTTTTTAAAACTCAAACTTTTTCAGGTTCAAGACATGAGCAGTGACTCTGCTCTTCAGTAATGAAGAATTCCTGCACAAGTATTTTACAAAACCAGACCAGGGCTGCTTTTATGGTTCATTGCCGCTGCCTCTTTCTGCCCGGTCTTTTCAAGCTGCCCTGTGGCGTGAGCGCGGCATTTGCTCCTGCTGCGTTCGGCTTTACTTAATAGACCTTTCACAGCCCCTGGGGCATGTAAATTCTGGTCTCCTTAGTAATGGCTCGAACAAGCTCGCCCTCACCCAAAGCAGCTTTAGCAGCAAAAAGTTGTTAAAATGGAAGCAGTCCCGGCGACGAAGAAGTAGGGAAGGACCTTCTGCGGCTTTATTCCAAATTTATTATTAAATCTGAAGTAGTCGCAGAAAAAGCCGAGATCTGAGGGTGTGCAGGGGTTTAAAAGGGGCGAGAGAAAGGGGCAGTCTAAGGGGAGAAACAGGGGAATAAACGAATAGAGAAATAAAACATGCCCGGGGAATATCCAATGGGGAAACAAAGGGGTGGAATACATTAATATAACCAATCAACAGAACATGATAACAGAACTTTCGAGCAACTGATGAATATTAAAATAACTGTAAAGGGGACGGGGGAGGAGATGGAACCTGACTGACACTTGTGAACGCCGGGAAAGTATCAATGCCTGTCTCCCCCATCCCCCTCAGATTCACTGCTCTGAGGGGAATAGTTTAACCATCCTGCTTCTTCATTAACATCTATGCAGGAGGCAGGGGTTGCAGATTGTCCATTGTTACCTGTGACCACAGCCACTCACTGGGTAACTGCTACAGTTCATGAAGCAGGCACAATCAGATACAAAAAGCCTGGCCAAAACTCCCCCAAAGGGGAGATCTGGAACTTCTCTAATATGTTTTCTGCTCATGCAATTTCTGTACCAGACATGCTGCAAATAACATCTAGCTTTTTGTAATACACTTCTACTGCCTTTCTTTCTATTATTATTTCTAGCCTTTCTTTCCTCATATCTGAAACATCTGATTTTCTTCAGTCTTAGACAAACATGTTGTATTTCTCAGACTTATGACAGTATCCAAATATGATCTCAGAATCATCAACACCAAGCAGAATTATTTGGGGTCAATGCTAAAGAAATAATGAGCACTGCAGACAGTAGAAAGAAACCTTCTATCTGTCTATCCCAGACCACTTTCAGAGAACAACCCTCACAGGTTCAGAAGTGCAATACTGAAGCCACTTATCATATTCATGCAGTGAACCTGGCCTATACTACACTGATTTAATGACTGATTCACTTTAATGCTACTGGCATCATTAGTTTCACTTTCATGCAATTCACAAGCAATGTTGACTACCTATATTAGCAGTAATATGGTAATTACTTACGTAATAAAGTGTCAGTAAAAGAATTTATATGGGGATTCGGTTGGTTTTTTTCAGTTGATCTGAAGGAGCTCCAAAATGTGTAAGGAGAACAGTAATTTGAATTAAACATATAAGTCAGGGTATATTATCTATACCTAGCACAAGTAATCAGCTGTTACTACAGTGGGCATTCAAGCACAGATCATTAATTATTTATCTGCTGGTTTGGATCAATACATCTCTGATTCATTCTTCCACCTTTTTCAACAGAGAAAAGGATCAGAAAAGGAGAAAAGCATCAGAAGAAATATTTTGTGCAAAGACCTTACTCTCCTCTATTCTGTTTAAGATTTCCTGTTTCATCTGAAAAATACGTATAAAAAGACTAATCAACATTCTCTTATTCCCTTATTCTCTTCATCCTCTCCAGTGTCTCACTCCTCCAGATTTTCTTAAACAGTATCCATCTGTTAAGTTTTCTTACATTTACACACATATGAAAACTCACTTGTTTTGAAAAACTCCTTTTAGAGTATTACAATATAGTTCAGATAGTAAACTCAACAATCTAATTTAACCTTGTTCTTTCAGTCTTTAAATAGAAGAACTTCAACTGTGAGGCTGTGAAGTGCCACTTTACTCAAGCTTGTTCATTATGCAGAATCATAATACACAATTTTGCATCAGAATAAACTGTTACCTGAAGCTTTGATACTATAGATCTGCTGCAGTTCCTTATTCCTTGACACATTGTCCTTATGTGTCAACATTTTCGGTTCCTTCATAGCTTGTGATTAGTATAACAAATCGCATGACATGCTGCTTTGAAGTCTGAAAGTGTAAAATTCAAAATACTACCACGATCATTCAACTGAAGTTTACACAAGGCAAAACATATTGATCAATTTATCCTAGGAAAAGGAGTTTTGGCTCAAGACAAAAAAAAAAAAAGGTGGAAGTACAATGCAAGTATTTAGCAAAGCTATAAAATAAAAAGAGTTTACATTTCCACTCAAATGTATAAAAAGAACTTCCTTGGATTTAGCCAACATGGAGGGATTTTTCAATAAACTATTTTTCAGATTCAAATTAATTAGCAATGCCCTTTTTACAAAGTGGGAAGATCTGATTTACTGGATCTTTCTCCCCCCAATTAATTTAAGTAGCACAATTCACAGTAATTGTAACTATTTCAACTTCATTTATTTCTCACTAGTGTTCTGATCTGTAAATTAAACTTTTATCATTTTTTCACACCATACATAGAAACAAATATTTCTAAAGAGTGAGTTGGAACCATCCTCAAAACAGGAGCAAATTTTATATCCATGTAAGAGTAAATAACATGGTATTCACTGTATTCTAATATAGCAGAATGTTTTCTTTGTTTTCCACCTTATACTGGTAAGACGTTTAAGATATTGAATAATATACACTACCTAGGTAAATTTAGAGGTTAATGAGAACCACACATAGGTGCAACGTATACGTTATAACCATTTATTTCACCTTCATTCCACCACTGACAATTCTCATCAAAATTAATATCATAGTAAGGCTGACAAAATCTCTACAAGTATTTACATTTTAATAAATTTTAAGAAAATTCCCATTCACTTGTTCAAATATTTGCACCTTAAGCTGTGCAACAGTTAAATATCAAGTACATTCAAACCACTATGAAAGGTTCTCTCTAATTTGTTTATACATCAAAGGTACAGAAAGAAATCTGCTTAGGAGAGAGCATGTACTAGGAAATGGGATACCTCCCTCTACCGCCTGCCCAGTGTTCAGCCAATGTCAGCTCAGGTTTCTATGTATTCAGTAACTTTCTATAACATTGTCCAGCAATCTATATAATCTTTTAAATTATAATCCAAATCCATATAATCTTTTAAAACCCGGAAGACTTCTGATAAGGATTTCCACAGCTCATTTCTGGGAGAACTGCTTGCTCTTCCTTGTTTTGAACTCGGGACAAATTGGCTTTACTTGATGCTTCATGGCCATAATTCTACAGAGAAATATGTATAGGTTCCTAAGACGTGTAGAAACTTATCATTACTTTAATACAATTGATGGAACTATTTGACTCTAATATCCCCTTAAATTTACTGTACCCCTATGTGACAGCACAGAAACCTCCTTCTCGTGAGAAAGAATCTATTTATTTGTGTAAACAAAGACAAAGGTTTTCGAGCTCTCATGGACCCAGGTGGCCAATTAGCTGTGGGAGGCGTACAGCTAATGACCAATCAAGTGAGAGTCCATTTTGTATATAAAAGCTGAATTTAATAAATAAATTAACCTCTTTTGACACTTGATCTCAAGTTCTCTTTGTTTCAACATCCGCTCAACAGCGACACCCCTAATGTATATTATATAAATCAAAAAGCACTATGTTTAAAGCAATCACTATTCTTCTTTGCCCAAACATATGCAGTCCTCCTCTTAAATCACAATTTCTTACTAAACTTGACAATTAGCTAGTCAGACATGACTATTAACATAAAATATCAATGTAGATGAAATATTATTATGTAAAATATATATTAGTATGCTACTATGCATATGCTATATATTGCAATTGGATACTACCATATTTTACTATATTAATAATATAAAATATTGACTATTTTGTAGACTGAATTCAGATTTTAATATTCAACTACACTTAACAGCATTCAAGCCAAAGCAAAAAGACTCCTATAACATTCACCTTCACAATGCAAAGAGACCCTTTACGTGCATTTCCACTTTGTCCTTTTAAGCTTGCAATGTTAATCCCTATTTTCTGACCACTGACCAATTTTTGGAAACAACCACTAGCAGTTTTCGTTGCATCAATTATCCTAGGGGATCAGTTAAATAGCCATTTAAGGAATTTTAAGTTTTGTTGGCATTGTTTTGTATAGTGAAAACTATAGACAACTGAGATTCCAACATGTGATTCTTTCCCCTATTTGATTGATCAACTTCGTGTCTGCTTAAATGCATGTCATTATTGACTGTGCCTGAAATAGTGATGGGTATTTTTATTCAAGAAAAAAAATAGAAGTACTTCAATATTAAATTAGCCTAGGAAATATTGCATTATTAGATCATACATGTGTTTATTTTAATAAATTAGTTTATTCTAACTTACTATCAACATCCAGTAAATCAAGTCTGACATGAAAGAAATGGTATGATTTGTTTGTCTTGTGCATAAAATTTTCATTACCATTATTTCACATACAAATGTTAAATGAAAAGCTAGGAAAAAGACTTTCAATCATTATAGTTTATTATTTGCTTAACAGTTTCCTGAAATTTTCCAGAGATGGCAATGAAAACGAGCATGATTTCTACGCATTTTATATACATGTACACATAAACACAGAGGCTGACAACTATATTTTCATAACATCTCTTAGTAGTTTGCTGCAGATGTACTTTGTTAGTTGCTTTAGAGTATATCTAAAAAATAGTTACATCTACCACCCTCATATTCAGTAGTTATAAATAAAACATCAATAAAAGCACAACATGCATGAGAGTGTGGCAGGAGGCACAGAACCCATGGGACTCAGCCCAGAGCAGGTTGTTCTTACTGAACATATCCAGAACAGGGAAAAGCAACTTTTACACCGGGGTGTAGCTCAGGCAGGGAATAATCTATTTCAGCTTCTGACTTCAAGGAATATTGTTCACTTAGCAAAAAGAATATAACAAGGTTTCACATTTATACAAACATATAGAAAACATCAATTTTCAGTCATAACCAGCAACAGGGACATTCACTTAAATAAGTGACAACTGATACAGTACACAAGAATTAAGCTCCCACAGCAAAATATGTTTATTTTGTCTCTTCAATATAGAGAATGAAGTTTAACTTTCCACTGTGTGGGTAGTGTCATTTGGATTACATTTGTAAAATTATGTAAAGGAAAGTAAATATACCAACAGCCTGGGATCTAAAAGGTAGATGGGTACACACAGCTAGGCTTCAGGAGCCTTCTTTTACAATTGCACCCTAAATTTGCTAAATTTCTCTATCCCAACTTTTTTTTATGTCATAGTGATGATGTTTGGAACAGAATTCATCTCCTTTCCAAGACACCTCATGAATTCTGATCCTAAATGTGATAGAGAAAAATAATTTTACTAAACCCTTACCAATAATGAAGCAACATACTAAAGAGAGACTCAAATGTCTCGGGTTTTTTCACAATGAAACTGTGAGAAGGGAAGGGAAGAATCCCTCAGTAGAAAAAGTGGTGCAACCACTGGAAATGCAAGTATTGAATCCAAGCACTAAGTCTCAACTCCACCACTCCATAATAGCACCACCTTGCCAGTAGCATTTTTTAGAGACAAATACACAGGGAAAAGCTGTTAAACCAGAAAACAGTGGAGGAAAAATCAAAGACAAGTAAGCAGACTTTGAGATGTATTTGCTTCCTCATGGAAACACTGATGTACTGCTGACACTTAGAACATTTGTAAACACCACCATTAAATGATGTTTATATGTTGGCATGGTGTCTTAGAGCCCAAAAAGGACAGCATGGATTGTCATATATATATATTTGTGTGTGTGTGTATATACATATGATACGTGTATGTATATGTAAATGTATATGTATATGTATACTCTCAAACACACAGATATATACATGCACGTACACTATCACTCTGTACACTTGCAAGAAAAATCAGCTTTGGAACAGAGGTGCAAGAAGAGCAGAAAGACACTTAAAATGCAAAAACACACTGGTTACCAGAGGTATGTCAAGGAAAAGCAGTTTCTGTACCTCTTCATGTCTTGGCTTTTAAGAGATCTTTCAGAGACAATAGTAGATTAATTCAGGGCTATTAAATCATGTATAAGCAGAAGTAACCATGAAAACAATTTGAAGAACTAGAGCTGGAATTTTGACAGAAGTAAAGTCTGATCTGTTAATTTCTTCAGCATGGCAACTACCTGAAGCTGAAAAATCTACCTGAACAGCTTTCCTGTTCTATCTCTCAGTAGAATGGTTCTCTCTAAGAAAAGAAAACTTTCTTCCAATATAATTTATTGTCCTTCATAAGATGCTATTACGGTGAAAGATTACTGTCTGATTCATGAAAACCACCTCATTTATTTAGATTACTAATTCTCCCTAATACTGTCACCATGAACTTGGCATTAACATCTTCAGTAATATTCACGCCAAAGTATGCCACCATTGAAGTGGTTAGTGTTCACATTCAGAGTTTATGACTCAACTCATACCTTAAGTATTTTTTGGAAATAAATAATCTCTGATGTTAACTGCAGTGGGTTTATTCCCGTGAACAGAAGTGGGATACCTAAATAATGCTTGCTTTGTTTCAGGACATTTAAAAATCAAAGCTGGGACCTCAATAATTTTATAGATTTCTTAAGTTACATGGAATTAGCTGCGAAGTATTTTTAAATAGTACTAGACCTATTTTTTACATTTTAAAAACATACTCTGATTAAGAATAATCTAAGGTGTGCTTTATGTGAAATTTTCTAAGCACACATCTAAGCTGGAGCTCATCTTTTTGTGTCTGTGGAATGGATAAACCAGAAACAGATTTATTGGAATCGTCCTTTCAATTACATAATTTCAAAAGCAGATTAATGATTTTAAGTGTACATTGGTTTAGGGTTCTTCTTGTGCAAATAACCTAGGAAAGAAAACTGGGGACATATTTGCATATGCAAAGACATCCAAACTATCTTGGGCATCAAAGACAACATGACAGGTTGCCATAATTACCCACGCTATCATATTTCTGTGCAACGACACTGCTGTGCAGAACATAGTTTTTTTCTGTGGAGGTGAAGACTTCCAGAAATACCTGACCTTCCTAATTAAACTGCAGTTTAACTTTTTAGGAGTAAACTAAAGGATTAGCAATTATTTTAGCTTCTTCAGAGAGAACAATTTTTGCATTTATATTCTTTTCAGACTTACAGAGTAAGCATGAAAAATGCATTTGTATGTATTATGAAAAACACATTTGACTTAAGGAAAGGAGTGGGTTAGGTGATATGTAAAATTTTAAAGGAAGTCTGTTGAATATTACCATATGAAGGAGCAGCAATGGAGGATGTTTGGAGACAGGAGGAGGCTTTTGAATATTTAGCCTCTTCTATTTGCTCTTGAAGTCTAATAGGAAGGCTCTGAAGCATACTAACATGACCACTGATAAGTTTTCTTTATAGGTTTATTTTTAAAATTTTTCATCTTTATGATAAAATTACTTGCTACTTACCCTGCATTTCCTGAAATATTTTATGCAGGGGTTTTTTTGCTTTTTTTTTAAAATAAAATCTCACAGGAGATGAGAGCCAAGCACTAAAAGCATAAACATGAAGTTAACTTTCGTTGCACTTTACCACATCCCTCCATTCTGGGATTATGTTTTTATCTGTTATGATTGCTTTTAAGCTTTATTAGTTTCTGTGTTATTAGACTGCATTTTTGGACTACCAGAAAAAGGCAGTAAACTTAGGCTATTGTATCAGCAACATTTTTTCATAGTTCCTGAATCCACAGTGATAATGTGAACCTTGCTCTAAAAAGCCTTTCTTTACCTTGCCAGATAGCAAAACGCACTACCTAGATAAAAAATTTATTAGTTCAGAGAGAGTAACAGTGATTTAGTGAATGGAGGAAAATGGAAGTGTCATTTCTCAAATATTCCTATCTTGCTACTATACATGTAATAGCAATAGGTAAAGAAAATCATTTGCTGCTACTGATTTTGCCACTTCTAGGGACAAATGTTGCCTTCCACTCAAGTGATAAAGTCCGTTTAAGCCTCCTTCCCTTTCCTAAGGAAACTAGAATATTTCAAGTATTAACTTTCCACTCAGGAATCTTCTCATTTTCTACATTTCCCTTGCAAAGCAGATACTACTCATTTTTCCTCAACAGACACTTGTTGGCCTCATTCTTCTTCATGAGAAGTGAGAGATCCCTTGGCAGAATCACATACATGACGTTGCACTTTCAATGCAATCTCAAGAGCAGTTGGTGATGAAAAGTTGGCAGAGATGGATAAAGATGACAGGTTTTTCATGGGTCTGAGCAACTCACAATATTTCAATATTAAATCTGTGGATTCTGAAATTATACCAACCTACACTATAGGAAATTACACCAACGGGCTGTATTTTGGATTTCCAGTTATAAATCATAACCATGGAAACAAGAAAAGTAGATTGATATATTGGTATCTGGTTGCTATAAGAAAATTATATGATTTTCTAAAGCTTTAAAATGTAGCAATAAGAATCAGATTTGTGGAGGTATCTTGTATGTAATCTGAAACACTAAACAATTCCTGAAAAAAAATGTGTATTGGCTTTCATCATGTCAGCAAGACATGATCATTACTGCTGAAGTATTCAAGTAGCTTATCACTGAGAAAGATAATGGCACCAAGAAGTAATTGCAAACAAATTTTTCAGCAATTTCCCCCAACTCTCTCAGGTATACAACCACCCTTCCAAAACAAGCCAAAATCAGAAACATTAAAAAGAAGATAAGAAGAATATGCTTTTATCCTTGTACTCTTGGCCAATGCAGTGTTTCTTATTATCTGGTCAGACTGAGAAGACTTTTTATTGTGACAGATCAGTTTACATTTCAAATATGTGAGAGTACTTACCAGCTGTAGAGCTGTACCGCAGTATTCTGTGCTTTCAGCAGTCTCAGAAAGAATGAGAAGCCTTCTTTTGCTAGTTTTACATCCATTTTGGGAGGAAGTTTCCCTTAGATATTTTAAACTAATTGCCACAAAGACTTCTACACTAATGCAAAGACACAACAGTAGTGTTCTTTTCTAATATGAAACTAATCTAAATTCCCTTTGCCTTCTTCCTGTGGAAGCAGGCAAACAGTAAAGGGAAGGAAAATCCTGCTTGGTTGTTTCAGGTGCTGGCTTTGGCTGGGATAGATTTAGTTTTCTTCATAGTAACTGGTATGGGGCTGTATTTTGGATTTTGGGTTTAACCTAGATGGGGTTAAACCATGACACCTCATTTGCAAAAACATTCCTTCTAAATGCAGCAGAAAGTTTCCAGAGTAGTTGCTGTGATAAAAGGAATTGCCAAAGCTAAAAGCCAGATGCACCTTGACAAGACTGTTTTTAAACTCTGAACCACTTTGTTCAGTAGCTCAGTACATACAAAGACTGAGATATAAAAAGTATATTTTTGTTTAAACTTAATACAAATATAAAAGTCCTCTTTAAACTTTGAAGGAAAGTTAGCTTACTGGCTATGAACTTCATAACCATCCTGAATGCAGGGCTTGGAAAAAATACAAGTGGTCATTTTATATTTCACATGGAAATACAAAAAGAAGTATTTTGCTTTAGCGCAGTGAAATCCCTGTTATTAGACAGACAATATAGCACCTATTACTAGATTGTTTTGGCAGCAGCCTTACCTGTTATTAAAACTATTTAGTGCTTAGTAACATGATCTAAATTCTACAGATTCCACATTGTTTTTCTGTCTTTTAGGCCACATTTAACATAAAAGGCTTCGTGTACTTAATCAACAAAATCAAACAAGAACATCCATTATTATTTGTCTTAGTTCAGCTAGTCTTGCAGAAACAGACAAAAAAATCTTTGAATGCAATTCTCATTGCAACAGTTTAGATTAAAATGTAACCCAGGGTTATATATATGACATATATGTCATATATGTCATTCCTGAAGTTTCATTTTCATGTCACAGATTTCTGATCTGTAAATACAACTACCTATAAACCTATTTCAAAACTATTAGATAGCTACTACTAATTTTTTTCTAAAAGCATCCTATGAACTGAAGTCTCAGAGGTCACACCTACCTATGTTCCAGAATACTGTAGTAATGATGATGCATGACGAGCATTAGAACAGTCATACGACTCATGAAGTATGCATTCAATGCTAAAATCACAAAGTGCCACAGGTACAGTCCATGAGAGAACTCTATAATTGTCTCCTGAAGAGTATATCATATGTACAGCACAGGAGCTTACATTAATTTAAGCATTAGTAGACTTGTAACACAGCATTACTGATGCCTACAGGCATATATCAAAAATAACAGAATCGCTGGTAAAAAAACCCTATGCTGCAGAATATACTATTTCCAGTGAATGAAAAAGAAAATTATTCAGAACTTCGCAAGATTAAGTCATTTTTCATACATTTGCAAGCAATTATGCTTAATGGAAAGGAGAATTAAGGGTCTCCTAGCTGAAAGCATGACTAAAAAAATTACATGTTTTGAACAGAAAATCCATCATAATTCTTTGACAATATAGTGGATGAACTGCTGGAGAAAATGCATTGTGATTAATAGTATGATTAAATAATTACTAAGCAAGATAAGCATGCCAGATTTATCTGGTGAGATAAGATGTTTTTTCCAGTGCTTTAGTTGAGGTTCCTGAAAATACTCCTACACTCTCCTATACATAGAAGTCTTGGGGTGATTTTATGCTATATATTTCCCTATCATCTACTTATGCCCAGGAATGGGTCAGCATGTAACTTTAAGCTGGGAAGTGTAACTTTAAGCTGGGAAGGGGGGCAGCCAGGGAAAGCTGGCGCGGTTTGTGTTTTTAAACTCTCACTCCTCCAGGTGTTGTGTTAGCAACAAGAGTTAGTTTACGTTCCTCTCTAGCTGGTGGCTTCTGTTAGCTAGGAAAAGAGAAGCATTTTCTCCAGGACTGCGATAGTGGCTTCTGTTACTTCTTGGACTGTTTCAGCTTGCTTTTTCGTTCAAAAAATCAGACCATCTGGGGACGATTGGTGGGACCCTGCAGGGAGCTGCCAGAGAGACCCCCACCCGGCCCAGACTTCGGGAGAAACTCAGCCAGAGAAAGAAGGGATTATAAAAGCCTTCAGTCTCCTCCACAGAAGAGGTAAAAAATATCCTTTTTTACCCCATGCCTGCAGGGACTTTGTGCGTTAAACAGTTTTTTTTCACTTTCCTCCAAGAAATTCCTTTCAAACCTGTAGGGGAAGGGCTGCCAAGACCTACATTTCTTAGGGGAGACACCCTTTTGGGATGTTTCCTCCTAATTTGTCTCAAAACTGGGACAATAAGAGAATTTAATCTTTCATTCAATGTGTGTAGATATCATTTTGATACTGCTTAGAAGAAAGATCTTGTATTCTATCTAGATCACTCTTGACTGACCATTTGCTACATGAATGTAGTTCTTCTAAACTCTCAGAATTTCTTGAGGTCTCCCAGATAATATGAATTCCACTCAATGCTCAGAATCCTATATCCTAAATTCTGTGCAATATAAATTTATTGAAAGAAGGTTACTGCCTCTTAGATGAGTCAATAAGAAACATGAGAGTCCTTGATTTTATATAATTTTGCTTGATTTTGGTACAGAGAATTTCATTCACTGATGCTGTTAGACAAACTATAATATTGTTACCAACATCCTCCAGAATCATCAGGAAAAAATAAAGTCCTCTAATCTTCTTAGTGTCAGCAAGTAACACATTACTTTATTCTTGGCCAGGAGGTGAGTATGTTGCCCACAAAATTCCAGCCTCCAAACAGACACTGATACAAAACTTTTTAACCTATGTATACATTTTTAGCAAAAAAAGAAATTAATGTTCATTAGTTCTAAATTACATAATTCTCTTTTATTATCTAGTATTCCGTTCCCTATTGGTTATTTATTTCTCTCTGCACATCCTAATTAGTCCGTATTTTTTATCTTTTTAGTATCTGTTTCCTCCAGTAGGGATTTTCCAGCACAAATACATAGTCTCTTCTTTATCTTCTGGTTTCTGCAAAATGACCTTGTGATCCATAAATTCTGAACTCTTTGTATCCAATTTCAACAATACCTCTCTCTTCTCCCAGGCCTTCTTCGTTGAAGCATATCAAGTTTAGTTTAACAAAATTTAGAAGTTTCAGTAATTTTACCAAGTTGTGCTCCCACAATAGCACCTTATGACAACTTTGCTAAATGCTAATTAAAAGTGATTTAAGACTTAACACACTGCTTATGATTAACTAAAACAATTAATTAAAAGTGAATTTAAACCATTAATTAAAATTATTTTAAAAGTTTTATCATTTCTAACTATTTGGGAGCCACCTAAATTTCTTACCATGAGATGCCCATTTATTTAGGCTGCAACTTACGTAGTGCTTGAAAAATTGCATTTCAACAATATTTAAGCACATTCTGATAGTTGATACAATTTAATAGATTTTTGTATCCGTTACCTTTAAAGACGATTTAGTTCGAGGTTCTGTTTTCTGCCTGGTGATCTTATGTTCAATAAGCAATGACTGATCTGTACGAGCATCATAATTCCCATGGTCTGAATCATCTGTATATGTATCTTTGTCCTTTCCTACACCTGAAGGAAAACCAGAAGAAAACAATGGGCTCATTTTAGATTATAGTGGATAGAAATGAACAGCATTATTACAGCCACAGTTGAATATTCATTTTATGTATACACTTTTTAATAACATATTTCCTTTCCTGTAAAAGTTTTATACTTGAAATGTTATCATGTTTATCTTAAACTAGAAGTGACTACGGTTTTTAGCAGAAGACCTATAGAAATGCTTTTTTATTAGCATTCAAATAAAAAAGTCCATAACCTCCTTTACAGTAGTTTTAAAAAACACAGCAAATGATATGCATATTCAACTGCTTGACTCACAATTGTTGAAGCTCAAAATGTTTCACCAAATAGGCAGGCACACCCTGGAGACCAGAGTAACATCTCATGTTTTAAATTTAAACAAGCAATCGAAATGACCAATTCCCCTACACACATGCAGATATAGCATTTAAAAATTTGCACATCAAGATACTGCACTAAGTGCTTTGGAACTCATTTTAAGAGGTGTACCTGATGGTGGTAGAAGGACATCATGAAGAAAGTGTTCTCCTTGTCATTGGATTTAGTTTCAATTGCTCGGCTAAAGTTTTTATGGAAACTTAGTTGAGTACCCTAGGAGAGCTGCAGGAAAATGAGGACCTTCCTCAGAGCTTACCCACATTTTCCATCAAAGAATCATGACAATACTTGCCTTATACATCCAGAAGGAGTAAAATAAAGGGCAATGTCTGTACAATGTTGGACTGTAAAGTTTTAATGAATGTTGGAAAATGGCTAGTCTTGAAGAAATATGTTAAAGATTAAAAAGATGGACTAATTATTACCACACAATATTATCTTGGACAAACCAGAAAAAGAAACACATTCAGACAAAAAAATTTACCCACAAATCCTGTGTCAAGCTCCCATCTCAGCTTTCACATCAACATGGAAAAAGTCAGATGGACTAGGAAGAGCATTTAGCCCAGTAATTCGAAACCCTAACTAGAAGCCAAGAAATGAGTTGTGGTTGCTGTAGGAACCACAGTCTTAAATTGCATGGATTTTAAATTCATAAAAGTTCATCTGCAACATTTAAGTATTTTTCATTAAGATGTTCATTTAAATTCTCCACACTAACTACTACAGAAATGTTTAAAAAATAACCACAAATATCTCACATACCCTAAACATTTAACATTTCTGAGATGGAATATTAAAAACCAGAACATTTACTGAGCACTATTTTTTCTTCAATTTAGTTACTACATCATGATTATACAAAATGTTCCCTTGATAATTTCTAATATTGATATTAACCATGGTAAATCTTTGATGGGATTTCTTAATGTACAAAATAGCTTGTTTTAATTGTCAAAGTGCCTAACTCAGGGATTTTATTTATTTTAAACAATGCTTTAATTTAATATACAACTTACTCTCTGGTCAAAAAGAATGAATGTAGTTAAAAGAAGGTTTCAGGTGGTAGGTATACAAAGTAGGAGCAATTCTGCAGATGTGACTCATGTCCATGTTTGATGAGATCTTAGTTTTACTAAAGATCAAGAGTTTGTAATAGGACCCAGTAAAATGAAGAGACAGGTCTATGAAACCTAAACTAGGTCATTTAAGCTGAAAGGAAGACTATACTTACATTAAGAAGTCTATGTTTAGGAGGGAAGTTTTAGAGGACTAGCCATTACAAGTACGCCTAATACTAAGAAAAAAAAAAAAATTGCAAAACTTTTGCAATTTTTTTTATTTAAATAATTTGAAGTTAGGAATAAGTTTTCCCTCTGTGCTCAACACACTTTACCTGCTAAACATTTTAATGCTTTCAAGGACACATAAATTAAATTGCAGCATCTCTCTTCCGTAAAAAAATTATTATCTTTCATGTAGAGATACCTCCTATCTTACCTGAAATGTAGTCAAAATTTGTTTTAGGAAAACAAAAACCCAAAACAACCCTTAAAAATAAAGACATTTATAAAGAAACCTTATATGAAACTTAAAGATACTTGCTATTGTATCTTTCAGCAGTTGATTACCTATTTTATGCACATGAAGCACTCTCCCACTAGGTAATGATATTAATACAGTAAAAAGATGAAGAATATTTAGCATTTAAACATTCCATTTGAATAAGCATTTGTTACACCTGTCTGAAAAACTGTAGGACTGAGATACGCACCATACAATTCGTATTTCAAAAGTATACTCAGAAGTGCACATTGTTTTTACTGCTCATGTTGTTTTGGATGCTGATGTCAACAAAACACCTAAAATACAGTTTGTAGATACTTTGAACAGACTAGTAGTCCCATTTACCTCTTTTGCAGCATATATTAAAAGAAAATCAGTAATATAAATAATATAATCAAAGAAAAACTTCAATGGAATGCATAATATTTCTATACCAGAATAGGTTAGAAAGAATCATAACACCTGTGTGTTTTGGAAGGCTCATTTCATTTCTTAAGTTGAACGTCTTGCAAATTTCTCTTGATTATTTTTTAATATTTTTAAAGAACAAAGAATAAAATACATTGATTTTAGAAAAAAATTAAGAGAAGATAACAGCAATTAACCTTTGCTACATTAATAGCATTGGCTGGTTTTCTATTTTTTTTTATGGCCAGGTGCTTTTTCTGTTATAAGGTATCCACTACTTCTATTAAAAAAGAAAGTCTCTTTCCTGTATTTTCCCACCCACTAAGCCAAAATTACATTTCCTTAAGGATAACATGCATACTAAATGCACAGTGATTTTACTCGAGATTTTCTTCAATAACTGCAATTTCTAAGCTTCCATGACATTTTTATATAATGTTTGTCTATCAAGTAACACTATTTTCTGTCATCCTTTCCTTCACAATCTCTGTTATTTGGTTGTGTATTTCATCTTCCATGTGGGATTGCCACAATGCAAACCAAGACAGCATTCCTGAATCTTATGTCTCGAGTTGTACTGCTCACGGATGTTTTTAATGTAACTTACTCCAAAAGCAATGATATGGACTAACAGTCTTTCTGTTTGATTTGCAGTGTAAGTATCCATCTTTAAATTCAAACATGGATCTTTATTCAGCTCCACAAAATGTCATGAGAAAAGCTTGACTGCCTGAAGTTCTCTCCCTCAGCACTGTGGGAAAGCTACTGTTTACTGCATTTTTATTTTCCATCATGCCTTCCTTGGCCTATGACAACCAATTTGTTTGTTACTGTCGAGATCAGCTGCCAGTGCTCTCTATTCTTGTACTTCTTGGATAAGCTCTAACGCCAACCACCACAATTAATCTCCTTGACTTTGGTAGCCAGAATTGGTAGGCAAGAAGCCATAGGACTATCCTGGGTTACAGAAGGAGAGTGCCAATGTGGGGTGTAACCAGACTGTGTATTTTACTCCCCTATAAGTCATTTTTGACAAGCTGTAAATGATGTGTCATTCACAGTAGATGTGCAGTGCACACCCAACTCCTCAGGCTACATGCTGGTTGTTAAATAAGGTAAAAGATGTAACTGGGCAAGGCACAGCAGTGTTTCTTTTTCTTCACACCAGTGACTCAGCCCTGGTAACTCCCTCCAGGGAAGCAGCAGCACAGTCCCACCCATCCTGAGGGAGTCATGTCTGCTAATGGCCCATAACGAACTGAATGGCACCAGCAGAACAGGTAGCTGCAATGACCATCAAGGACTCAAAAAAATATCCTACAGGATTACATCATTCCATTGCAAAACTCACAGCCCTGAGGGAGGTACTGTGCATTCCTGCCTGGACCTGAGCATATATAACTGGGGACTCAGGACACCACCAGCACCACCACTCGACAGGGTAAGAGCTGGACCAGAACTTCCACATGACCACCGCTTTCAATGAGACTGCAACCATCACTTCAACAGGACTGTAACCACCATTTAATCAGACTGAAACCACCACCCTGACCCACAGGGTGCCAGGTTGTACTCTGACTTTGTGGGTTTAAGGCAATTTGTCTGTATGATTGCATGTATTATAATCTTTCTAGTAAATTGTAACTTTGGCCTGAAATCCCTCTCAAGGTAATTGTGTGGGGTTCATTTCTCCTGCTGGTTTACCTTCAAGTCCCAATGATGAAGAAAAACAAAATTCCAGTTAATACTGCTCTAGAAGCTTGGGCTTTTTACACCAATTGACAGAAAGATAAGTGCTGAATAGACCTCAGCTGTTACTCACCAGGTTGGATGGGGCTCTTAGCAACCCGGTCTAGTGCAAGGTGTCCCTGCCCATGGCAGGGCAGTTGGAACTAGATCATGATTGAAATCCCTCCCAACCCTAATCATTGTATGATTCTGTGTTTTCTTTGCTGCTGTTAATTAATGCCATCCCATTTGTATTTTGCTGGGCATAGCTGAAAGACATGAGCTAGAAGTATCCCATTTATATCTATCAGTGGACTTGCAAGCCCTTGCAATTTTTTTAATCAAACATGTTTAGTTGGATTTTATTAATATTCCTCCTTACAGAGCTAAAAAAGTTGATCTGATTCAAACTGTGTAGGTCTAATCACTAAAATACTACTCTATCAAAATGTCTAATGATGAATATTTGTATGATGAAATATGTCAGCTTAGCAGATGTGCTGTACTTAGCTTTTAGTTAATCTACACTGCAGTTACTAATTCAGTAAGGTAAAAAACCTTTAGCTGATGTAAAAATATGCTAAAATCAGAAAAAAGTGTAATAATTGTTTACAAAGCATTTTTCCATTTCTCCTCTACTGCAGGAACAAAAACCAAAAATTTAAAAAAAAAATCTGACCTTGGGGAGACACCACACTTGGCTAAAAACCTCCCTACATTAACGCTCAAATAAATGGAAGATCTTGAGTTACCTGAAAAATTTTGAGATTGTACAAAACCTCAAGAAATATAAAGACGAAAGGAAAAGAGAAAGGGAGATGGGGAAGCATAACTGATAGAAAAGAGAAAAAAAGTCTGCTACAGTGGGGAACTTGCAAACAGAGGATGGAACTCATGTACATTCATGCCTGTGGAGAACTGTGAGCCCTTAACACTCCCTTGGAGGGCATAAGCCTGAAGGCTATAGACAATGCAACTTTCCCCTAGGTTAGGGCGACCTACCCAGCATGCTTTGCCTCCCTATGGTAATCCCTTGCACCCAATTGGCTAGCCGCTTTCACCCCACTCCCCCTGCCCTCCCCATAAAAGCCCCTGCCTCTGCCGTGGGATCCTAGGGGAATTGTTGCTTTTGGCTTCCCCTTTGCAGAGGCTGTTGCACAATAAACTACCTCTGTGGAATTGCCAAATGAGTCCCCTTGTCTCTCTGTCCCCAAGGTGACCTTGGGTGACCTGTAAAGAGCTGAATCACTAAGAGCTAAACATTGTAAGAGCTGAGAATGCTTTCTGCAGTCACTCCCTGCCAGGGTGGTCTGGCATTTTACCTGAAAGAGCTGTTCCCTGCAGAACGCTCTCTAGAGAGGCTGTGGC
>VZTJ01006754.1:0-20122 GCA_013397795.1 Orthonyx spaldingii
GCCCCTTAATTTCAAAGTTATGACAATTCGGAGGGAAGGAGTTTACATTTTCCATTCCAAGGGAGGCTCCTGCCTTCCTTAGCAGACACCTGTCTTTCAAACCAAGACAACACCCCAAGATCTTAACGAAACCTTGCCTTTCTCATTCTTTGATCTAGAGAATAGTAGCAAATTCAAAACTGGTAAAAAAGAAAATCTCTTCTGCCAGCAGTCTTTGAAACCACTGTGGCAGGTGACCACACACACAGGAGTCCAGAGTGTTAAAAACAGATTAGAAACATATGTGAATAAGAAAATCAATATTTAAACCTCTAATCATTTTTACAGTGTGACAGCAAGACAGAAGAAAATTTGAACTGATTTCTGGCAGTATGCAGTGTTAGCATTCTGGCATTAGTTTCCATACACAGATCTACTAAAATAGAAACAACTACCATTAAAACAGTTTAAAAAAAAATAAACTTGCTTTCACTACAGATAATAACACTTCTCCCCACCCTGAAAAAATATTCTTCTATTTGTCAAACCAGGAAAAAATATCATGATAGTTTTCATAAAATTTGGACAATCTTCAGCCAGCTACAACGACAAATGACAGCTGAGAGCCTTAAAGCCTGTGTAGGAGGAGGGAGAGCTCTGCACTGAGGCATTCATGCTTTTCTGTATTTGTATTTCTGTATTATTTCTATTTTACGTGTTTATAAAAGAATTTATACACATAGACCTCCATTCCTAAATTTAGGCCAGTTTTCAGAAAAGTTATACCTCTGTCTCTCCTGCCTGCCCTTCCAGTTCTCTCTTAATAACTCCAGTCTATCTGGTTTAATTTCTGAAAAAGCCCTAACTGTAGTTTTCTGATTAAAAAAAATAAAAATAAGAGAGGTTTGTGAGACATACTACATTCATACTGCCTTTCTCCACTTAGTTTTCTTTTCTTACTGCATTGGTTTCAGCTGGGGTAGAGTTAACTATCTCAGTAATAGCTGGTATGGAGCTGTGGTTTGGATTTCTGCTGGAAACAATGTTGATACTTCAGGGATGTTTTCCTTATTGCTGAGCAGCGCTGACACACAGTCAAGGCCTCTCACACCAGTGAGAGGCTAGGGGTGCACACGGAGCTGGGGAGCAAAAAGCGTTGGGGCAGCTGATCCCAGTTAATCCAAAGGATATCCCAGACCAAATGGCACCACATAAACTGGAGGGAAGAAGTAAAGGGAGGGGAGAGAAACACACACACCTGAGCTGCCTTCTTGTGTGTAATGCTTACAGACAATGACCTGCAAGAACCAATTATTAGGAAGTCAACCATATTCCAAAGTTTTGAACATATCTCCCAGTGCAAAATCCAGCCTCTTCTGATGAAGCATGTTGAGTAACACAAGACAGAAGCAGTGCATGCCATGCATATACTCCAAGCAGGATCCTTTCTGGCAGTATGGTTTTTTCAGAGTTAAGACGGTGGCTACACGCTACATAGTTCTCTTATGGACTGTTGGAGTAGCTGCTCCATCTAGCCGTGAGAGTCTACCAGCAATTTCCTCCTAAGTGAGAAGACCTCCATCAAGGATGGTTAGATCCACTCCATCCCAGCATTAACAAAGCACAAGAGCAGAGTAAGCCAGAACAACATTCGCAGGGGTTTTGTCCCACATTTTCAAACTGGCTTCTGGTTGTGCAGATTTAGTCATCTGGCAGAACTCTTAGAGCACCTATTCTTTAAAAATGAATCTTTCCCCAATATCTAAAACTAGACACCCAAAGAATAAATAAATCTGCAGCACTAATATTCAACTTCCTATTTTCACTGGTAACAGCTTTTACAAGGATAATTTAATTCTTCTGTTTCATCTAGTATTGAAGCTTGCAAATTCCTTTGAGGATCCCTACCAGGAATTCATCAACATGAAGGATATGTACTGGGAAGATCATAATCAAGTCAATCAAGGGGAGAAATTCAAAAGCTTTACCACTAAAGGAATCAAACATAAAAGCCTCCCTTGGGGGGGGTGGGGTGTTAAGGTTTATGTACCATGCCTGGCCTATGTTAAGAAAATTAAAACTCATTTCACAACATAAAAGAACCAAAGTGTCAAGTCACTAAAACCAGTTTCCAGTTCAGATGCCCTTTTTGAGACGGGTTTATGAGGGAAACACAAATTTATAATACATTTAGAGAAACACAACTGACAGAAACATAACTAAGAGATATATACAAGGCAGACAGCACAGAACATAAATTAGACAAGGACAATTTAAATGCAATTTAGCAGCCATCCATGTTGCTACAACAAAGAACAATTCTGTTTATAGCCATGGCAAATTTCTTACTTTTTTCAAAGGAAATATTTGCAGAGTAGATACTTCTAAGTATCTGCCTAACATAAGAGTTGAGGTTTGCTCTTATTATTTCCCAGAATCTTTTCAGGTAGGGTAGCAGTGCTTGGAGAAAGGGAATCCAGGATGTTGCTGGGGGATGTGTGTCAATGAAAGGAAAATGGGTTTGGGTTTGCATTTGCTGCTTTTTGGTTCTGCTGAAAAAGGTAATTCTCCTCTTCCCTCCCATTCAGTCGGCAATTTTGTTATGAAAGCCTGCATATTTAAGGTGAGATGTTCTAAATATATCATTCAAAGCAGGATGGAAATAAATCAGTTTTCTGAAGAAGGCTGTCAGTGTTCTCCAGAAAAGAAGAACAGGGTATAAGCTGATTGTTACAAGGCACATGTTGAAAAGCAAGGTATTATTTTTCCTTGCATGCAAAAATTATAATCTACTAATCCCTTTGAAACTGTGTCATTTAGAGGACTCAGTAGGAATGAAATTGAACTGCAGCTACATAACTAGGTAAAACATTATGTTGCCTCCAAGAAGAGTCATAAAGAATCTGGTGGAGATTTTTCAAAGCTGCCTTAGGGGATGGATGTCTAATCCCCACTGAAATTAACTGAAACTGGCTCCTCAAACCCAGTCAATGGCTTTGAAGAATGAGCTTTGTGGGGGTAATACATAGTATCAAAGAGTAGGGATGAGTTGTATGGTTCACTGCATCACATGGAAGTCACTTGCATGTTTTCTTGAATAAAAGAGAAGGAAAGGGGGAAGGAAGACAACAACAACAACAACAATAATATCAGTAATAACAGTAACAACAACAACAATAATAAAAATAATAGAGATTGAACTAAAAAGCCAGATAGATTTTCCCAATGGACTTTAATAACTTCAAATATTGTGGAAGGTTTTATAATGGTAACTGGAATTCTCTGACTGAACTTAAGACTCAGGTCTGTTTTGGTATGATGATACAATTTAGCAAATCATTATTGGAAGAACACTATTTTTAAGTTTGCTGCTTTTCTTATTTTATTCTCTTAAGGTTAAAGACAAGCTACTAGATAGTCATTAGAAAGAAAAAAATTAAAATCTGAATGTAAATGGTGAGAACTTCCAGCTATCCAAATAACAGACACATTAAGGCTGATTTTTTTAATGAACTTTATTAATCCTAAACACTTTGAAATAATTTCCACTAGCTGTACTTATAAAGTATTTTTAATTTAAGACTAGCCCCTTCCTTAAATTGTTACAAATGTCTGTGAATTGCTCTTCTTACTATGACTTGGTAATATCTACTAATTGGTACTATCCATGACAAAGGGGTTGGAACTAGATGATCTTTAAGGCCCTTCCAACCCAACCCATTCTATGACTCTATAACAAACTTCGAAGTAGCAACTCAAAAAATTATAGAAGGAAAACATTTAATGTAGAACAAAAATTACTAGAACTTACAGGCACAGGATATAGTTGAAAAAAAAGGTTAATTTGATTTATTGAAATATTAAATAAGTGAATAAAAACATCAACAGTTCCATAAGATTGGATCAACAGTTCACATTTAGGAATTTGTTGCTTATTTAGATGGGATTCCCAAAAAATACAGAGTATGGGCATCACATTTGCCTCTCTCCCTGAATCCACCTGCAGCAGCCTTTGGCAGTGCCGAGAACAATGGGCCTGGTTGAAAGAAACCCTCAGCACTGCTGCAGCCAGCTCTCCCAGCCCCACTGAGAGATTTAAAATTTTAAATCTAATTTAAAAATCACATGCTCTTACATTTTTTGCAGGAAAAAGCTCTTCTCGGAAAGACTCCCACAACAAAAGAAAAAATGGCTTGCTTTGAGATTATGTACAAAGTTTTTTTCTTTTAGCCTCTTAGAGTATTTGGAGGTGGTGTTTATTGCAATGTAGAAAAATACACAGGTGTTGAAATGAGAGCTTTGACAGTATTAAGTTTCCTTTTCAACTAAACAGTTCCTGCCTTCCCGACAACCCATACTTGGTAGGAGCATTTCACTCAGCTTTTCTCATGACCTCTGGCTTAAGGGGTTTTTTTTCTACAGAGGAAAATGAGAGTGGGTCCATTCTTAGGTGCCAAATTGGGGTGAAAGTCACCACAAAAACATGAATAATGCTCAACATTACCAGAAGTAAATTAAGTCTAACTAAACAAGCCATGGCAAACAGAGTAAACTCACACTCTCAGGTGGACTTTCACACAGAAGGCAGCTATAAACTGAGTGTGGCCTGCAAATCGATCAGCCCCCTGCCTCTACCTAATGAGACCCTTTTCTTTATTGCATTTTTATAGACTTATAAAAGTAGCATAGGATGGATTATACGGGCTGTCTGTCTACCCTGTCCATCTGTGGCTTTACCAGTGTTCACTCCCATAGACCAGGATAGTACTTGGCAGGGGTTGGAACTTAAGGAAATACAGAGGTGATTGAGAGACTTTAAAAAAATAACAAAACCACAACAGATGTACAACCACCTCCCCACTAAAACACTGATTCCAACAATACCAGTCTGTAACAAGGACTCAAAAATCAAAATGAGTCAACAGGAAAACTTCTCTACAAATGCAGCACAATGCTTCAATAGCCTTTGTGTGAGACCCATGTGAATGTCAGTCCTAATTCACGTTAAAAACACAGCGAATTTCTGAGAACTCTAAATGGAACATAATTATTTTAAAAAACAGGTTATGTCTATTTGGATAAAATTATTTCAAAGTTCTAGGATAATTACTTCATTTAACATGCATTATATAAGACATTTTTGGAGCTACTCTCATAGAATCAAAGCTTTCCTGTTCACACAACTCATTTTTGCTATTCTTTTTTGTGTCAGTGTTGCCGTAAACAATGTGCTGCTCATGGCAGGGAGGGGAGAGGAGAGATTGTTTAAGGAAAAATAGTCATCTCTCCACAGAATTTTGTAGTTACATTTATCAGCTGCAAAACTGTTCTGATAAACTACCAAAAAGGGTCACTATAAAGCAACACTCTTGTAAAGTTTTAATCCCTGTTAAAGGAAATTATCTGGACTCTCTCCAGAAATATTTTGAGGGGGAGAAAGGGGCAAAAGCTTCCACAGAAGATCAAATGTTGTTGATTATAAATTCATTACCAGCACAGCTGCTAACTTCAGTAAATTAAAAAGGAACCTTTATTATATCCAATTAAGCTCTTGTTAAAGATAACAAGTTCTTTTCATTCCTTGTATATTTGTGTAACAGTCACTCTTCTGGAACTCATCAAAGCTTGTTGCAAATTCATGCGAAAGTACCACTCTCTTTTAACTGCTTAAAAAAATATGAAACTTTATGATCACAGTGAAAATGCAACGATTATGTTAAAATATTTCAAAATTAAAGATTGGGAATTATAGCAAAATCTGCTCCAGTACCAGCAAAGAGACTGATATTCCACAGCAGAAGAGTCCTAAAATGATGTTTTTCATACTTGTTTTTTATTGTTTTGTTTGTACAGAAGAAGTTTAATTAAACAGTCTCTTTAGGAAAGCTGATAGTGCAACAAAGATCCATTATGCTTTCACTGTAGAGCAGGCATTCATTCAAATATTATTTGCTTAAAAGCTATTTTACATAATCAGTTCAACCATATGATTAGGTTAAGAATCTTTATCAAATAACCAAAAGTGGGAGGGAAGAATGATTTGCTTTGAAGCTTCTCACTAATAATACATTTTACAGCAAGTTAAGTATTTTCTAAAAAAATAACTACTTCAAAAGCAAATATCTTGGTGACAAGCTGTTGCACTGAGATCCCTTTCTTACATGCCATGCTCTAAATACATATTTTTCATCCATTTCATTTGTCTGCTGTCCAAGTTTACAAGTGATGAAAGAAACCTTTCTGGAAACTATTTCAGAAAGTTCCAATGCCCACTGAAATCCATGTCTAGAGTGGATTATTCTCATATGAGAAGTTTTCAAATAAAACTTAAAATGATCCCTACAATGAAGTATGATAAAAGCATACACAATTGATGAGAATCACTTTTAAAAAGGCAATGCAAACCAGTCTTTCTCAGTCCCACTCCTCTAGCAGTACTAAAAGAAAATAAAACCTAATGGATAAACTGTGCCTTTTTAGGCAAGTCAGCTAAAAATCCACCTAATCTACAGTAATGTATTTCCACAATTGTAAATGTTTTTCCTACAGTCAATCAGTAGCTTATTGCTTATTACTAATATTGCTCAAAGCCCTTTCTTCTAACAAGCTAAGTAGGAGCTTTTACTGAAAGCGTAGTTCTTCTGTTTATTTATTTTTCATGTCTGTTGGCAAAAATAAGTAGTCATGCACAGAGAAGCTGAACATGAAGATTGTAATTTCTTCTCCTCCCACTAGGACACAAGTTGTATCTGGGCAGCTTTCCATTGTCTGATATCCCAGCATAGGAGTGTTTGAAAATCCTCTGGACTGGCACGGTACAAAAGTCAAGAGATGAAGCGGAGAGAGTAGCCACCTGCAGTTTTTTTACTTCTGCATAATATTAAATACATTCAACTTAAAATGTTCTTGGACAGCTCTAGCGTCCTGTAATTCCCATGTAATGCATCTCTCCTACCCAAAGCAGTCTAAGGTTCATTGGCTCTGATTAGATAAAAACAGTCATTATTACTAACATTATGTAATGAGCTGATGGAAGGGCTATGAAGCAGCATCATGGTTTGCAGCATAAGCACTCATTTGCCTCAGCAGAGTCAGTGCTCAATGCTGTCATTGATTTTCTGTGGAGTCTCACGCACATCACTTCATCTTTGTGACATCTTTGTGCTGTGCAAATCAAGAAGGGAAGGGTTCTAGCATACTGCTGCTGGTTTGGGGCTGGTTTGGCCCTTGCTATTAGCTGAGGTCTCTCAGCTGCCTCAGAACATGAACAGAGCAGCTTTTTTCTTGAAGCCACAGTGCTACAGCACAGTATATCTTGTGTATGCCCTCCTATTGTGGCTTGTTCCTCTGCAGAGTCTGTTGATGTCACTCCTTTCATGACAGGACAAGAGGACATGGCTTCAAGCTGTTCCAGGAAGGTTCAGTTGGACATCAGGAGGAATTCCTTCATCCAAAGAGTTGTAAAGCATTGGAATGGGCTGCCCATGGAGATGGTGCTCAAGAAATGACTAGACATGGCACTTAGTGCCATGGCCTAGTTGACAAGGCAGTGATCAATCCAAGGTTCGATTCTGTGATCTCAGAGGTCTTTTCCAACCTCACTGACTCTGTGATTCTGTGATTGCTGAATAACCCAAGCTGTCTTGGACAATGGAGGTACAGGGGTAATTCACCTTGGTACAGGAGGAGAGAAAAGTCCTGGATAAAATGTGAGATTTAAGAGGTGAAAACTGGTGTCCCACACACACAAAAGTGTCCCACATTTTTCATTTAACTGGAAAGTCCCAGCTCGGGCTGAACTGAGCTGTGTTGTCCCAGTATTTCTGGAAGATGTGGGGTTCCTTGAAGAACCAGGACACAACATCCTGCTCTGTCACCACAGCACTGGTTCTCTCCTACAACTGAGAGGTTCTCTGCAAAATACAGCAAGGCAATACCTGTATTCAGTAAAGTGACTTCTTCACACTCAAGGCACAGTCACAGTGAGATCTAGGAAGCAAGAAAACAGCAGGTACCTAACCTAAGAAAAGACAGTGAAGCTGAAAAGAAGCTGTCCAGAAAAGACAAGGGATTGATGATGGAAGAGGAATCGCAGAGAAAGAAGATGAAGGGAACTCTGTTCACAAAAATCTCTCATAAACAATCATAATGATAAATTGGCTCTGTGTGCCAGAAACTGCCATAAATTAGCTATGAATCTTCTTTATCTGAGTTTAAAAAAATCTTCTGTAATCTAAATTTGATGGTACATGATCTATAACACCAAGAAAATTCAGTCAGCTTTCCCTTTAGAAGCAGACTCTTGCTCTAGCAGCAGCCAAGGTTGACAGGTGTTCTCTTTAGGCTGGGGACTCTTCCATTCTTTGAAGCAGGCAAAACGTCAGGAGAGCTACTCTGCCACAGTGAGCACATAAACAAATACCTTGAAGATTTTTTTCACAGCAGCAGGCAGAAAGAAACACTAACAATATCTATGCAACTCCCCAAACAAAAGACATGAAGATTTGTTTCTGTATTAAAAACTTTAAAATGCAAAAGCCTATGAAAAGAAAACATTAAATAATTAGTTATATATAAGATAGGTAACAACACCCATCGATACATTTTCTTCTTTGAACCACAGATTTATTGGCTGATGCAGTTTACATAAGTATTCTACTTGTACAAGTCAGAAGCAACAATCTCTGCTAATGATATTTATCAAGTGTTCAAATGCTGATTGAAATCTGAACATTTCAAACTAAAAAATGACCTTAATAGGTAGGAGGAAATGTTTCATTCTAGTACAAACAGCAATTACACATCATTAAACATAATCTAAAGCTTTCACATTTTTTTTCTCCTTTCTTTGTTTGCTTTGTTTCTGTTCTTGTCTTTCATTCCATTAAATTCATTGGCCAAATTAGTCACTCTTATCTGTTTTAACAATCATTTCATAATTAACCAAATGGGAAAAAAACCAACCCAGGATGTTTCCAATTCCCTAAAACCCAAACCTTACCCACCCACTCCAACATCTGCAGATGGTAAGCACAGTCTGCCTCTTCATTAATATCAATAATGTTAGCTGCTAATATCTACATACAACAATCTTTTGATCTATACTGGGACTACTTATATGGCCCAGTTCTGCACTCATTGCTCAGGCAAAACTAACCCTTGAATCAAAGGGAACTTAGTACAATTAAAGGCTAAAGGACAGAGTTCTTACTTTGCTCTTGGCATAAGTACACTGGAAGAGTCCCATAAAACACAGCAGTGTTATGAGGGTATTTGCCTTTGCATTCAGCAGCTGCAAGGTGTCTCAGCTCTGTAAGTCAGCCCTACTTCAGTAAAGCAACTGTTTATGGCAATAGATGAACATATTTTTTGTGGAGCCAACAGGATTTAGCAGGCACTGGTTATGTTCTGCTACAGTTTCAGTATCTCTTACAATTTCAGAAAGGATGTATTCAAGCAGTAATAAAGTGCAAGAGATATTAAGGGCTGTCAATCTCAAGCATTTAAAAAACAAGTCAAACCCAAATACTCTTTCTCATTAACCTTGGACTTTTTAAAACAGATTTCAGGTCGTTGAGGTTTGTGTTTCTGAGTTTTTCTCACAAGGGGCTTGAGAACTTTTCTTGAAAACTAAGATGCTTGCAGAATTAAATTATTTTAGGAGCTGACGCTTTAGGAAAAAAATACTGAAAATCCTCAAAAAGCCATTAGCTACTTCTGTTGGGTTAGGTAGTTTAGTGACCTAGTTCCCTCCAGAGATGTTCTTTTGAGGAATGTTGCTGCAATCATTCCAGACAAAAGAGATGCAAGAAAGTTTGGGTTTTGTGACCAAAGAGTGGTGATTGCATTCATGCACTGAAGGCTGAGCAGACTGTATTTCACCAGTTGATGGTTATTCCCAGAACATGCAATTAAAATGCAGCTGTTCATTAAGAAAACGATACACTATTCCTGCATAAGTAACATGTGTCATGACCAAATAAAGGGGTCATTTTTGGTCCAAAGCCAGTAGGTGAATAAACACTGGATGGGAGATTTGACATACAATTTGACAATCTTCATTAAAGAGGCAAGACTTGAACCAAGAGCAACAGCAAGCCTTTGAAAGTTGAAAACATGGCTTGGAAAATATCTTAAAAAATACTTTCAATAGACAAAAAAATCAATACTAGAAACATTTACAGTGAATTTATCTAGTTAAAGCATCACAAATTTCTAGGAACTTTTCTTTTTTGAAATAAATACCAGCCCAAATGGGGGCTGATCTGGTTGTTACCTAAACAGCACAAATAAAACCACTTGCTGCTATCCTTTTTATTCATTTTATTAATCACTGACTCACATTCCCCTAAGTGTTTGTGCCTGGGGGAAGGGCATACCCATGTTTGCAGTCTGGTATTAGCAAATTCTCAAAGGGTGCTATACAATCAAAATTTCACAAATGGCCATGCAGGATTCCCTGTTCATGGGCCACAAGGGGCCGTTCTCCTAAGATCTGTGGATTTATCCACAAGTAAGTCTTTTCCAGTCTGGGATCCCTTACTGAGATAGCAGGTGTGTTTTTGTATTCATCATTAAAACTTTTTTTGACTCTGTAATTCAAATATCCATCAGTATGTTTAGAGAGAAAAGATTGATCAGTACCTTCTCTTATAGTCTCTGATTATCACAGCTCACATGCTACAATGAAATCCATTTGTAGGCACCAAAACAAAAACCTGACTTTAGAAACCATCAGCCACCTTCATCTTACATTGACTTCAGCATATTTTGCAGGCACTCATTTAAAATACTTTTTTCAGGTGTACAGAACTCCAGTCAGTCTGAGTGCCTTCTCTTTTGAGTGTGTTTGAAAAGACGTATGTTGAAAAAGCATGTTCCTTGCTTCTTTGCAGTGAATGGATTCAGAGGAAATGGGAGTATTAACTGTGATACAGCTACCCTTTTTGTCAAATTCTTTCACAAAGAGATCACTGCTTCTGGGACCCATAGACCTACATATTATTCACAGACCACACACTGGGGAGGAGACGCATTGACCTCAGGTCTGTTACATCACCATTAATGTTACTCCACCCAGGATCCGAATAGTTCATTTGGATGAAGTTTCAGGAGTTATCAAAAGCAGCCTGCATAACAATAAATGAACTTGGACTGACTCAGTTTTGAAAGCCTAAACAGTGCACAAGGAGTCAGAGAGGCCACATTATTCATAGTTCTTCTAGGGTTTCAGTGTTGGGGTTTTTTTTGTTTGTTTGTTTAATTCATATTACAGATTCCCTTTTTTATTGTTCAGTCCCAAGGAAATGAGAGAAAACTTTCATCTGTACTCATTTATCTTCTCTGTCGTTTAGGAGAATCATACAAACATCCCTTCTGGATGACATGGCCTCCTGAATTCTACGAGCTGGCTGTGAGCAAAGGCCACAGTCTCTAGGGCCAGACCACAGGGTTGTCCTTTTGTACAGCTGAAGAAACACAGCGAAAGTGTGAAATTACCAAAGATTCCTTCCCTTGACACAGGGGATCCTTTGGGTGGACGGATGACAGGGTAACCCACTTTACTCAACAAATGCACATCCTTCCCAGAAGGGGCCTATCAGGAGTTTTAAGCAACTAAATGGATTGGGAGCAGACATCATAATGTAAAAAGTCTTTGGGCAGCAGAATAAAGGACTGCAGCCCAGCCTTGAATATGTGCTAAATTAGACTAAAAGCCAGAATCTTCTTCAGACTGAGGGAACAGAAAGAGACCTGGTTTCCATGTCCTTCCTTCTTCTGATGTACTGAGCACAACCCCAGCGAGAGAAAGAACTGTGCTTTTGGGTTTTCATTTCTAAATCTACTTATTCTTTCATGTGCCCATAGGACAAAGGGAGGAAGTAACAGAGAGGGTTAATGGCTTCACTACAGTTGACTGGTGTTAAAGCTGGGGCAGATGTGGGCTTTAATTAGAAAGCAGCTGCACAGACATAAACCACAGCAATCTTAATCCAGAGAGTGACAGTTTGAATACAGACCTCTTGCAAAAGCACATACCTTTAATCTGTATTTGTCTGTGATTTTAGGCGGGAAGGTTTCAGCAGAATTCTATCCCCACAGGAGAGGAGCTCATAGGGCAGAGAAGGAAAAAGTGTATATATGTCTAAAAATCAGAAAAGGACACTTAGAATGTAAACAGAAAAGAATAAAAATAACCACAGAGACCGAGTACCTTAGCACCAAAAGAGAACATTAAGTTTTCCATTACCTTTCACAGAATAGATCTCTCCACTCTGAGCAAGGCTCCAGCTGTTCCCACGGTTTTCACTTGAGCATTCATTACGCTGAACATTCTGTGAGGCCCCCACAAACTTGTAATTATATCTAGAATTGAGCCCTTTATGAATTCAGGTACCCAATTTGCTAGGAATACTGCCAAGGAGGAGGAAGAATTTGTGAACATCAAATTCACTCTGCTAATTTTACCATGGTCCACTGGGTCAAATGAGGAGTTTTCCTTGTTGGGAAGTAGATCAGTGCAGTGGAAGCAGTGCTGCTGGACAAGTCAGGTGCTGCACACTCCTTTCCCTGAAGGCAGCAGCAAAACTATGCACAGCAAAACCCAGTATAAAAAGTGTATTACCTACTGAGGCCCAGCGAGTCCTTTAGTCTGAAGCCCACAGGCTTGTTCAACCTACATATAAGGATACGCCCGAGTACTCCAGAGAGGACAATATCTGGCACTTCTCAGTATCCACAGAGAAGTGTTCAAGGCCTGCCCCATCATATGTGCTGCACATGCAGTGTCAGGGGGTGCAATGCACTTCATGCTGTGAGCTCCACTCAGCTCTGAGTCTAAATGAATCTGAAGGTAGAGGGTAGTTAAGCTGGGAATTTTTATATCTCAACATATACTACAGTAAAACATTTCCCCTTCTGTCTTGAGTGATGGTCCATATGCACTCTTTCACTCTATGAATGCTTACTATCCATTGACTTTCCCACTCCACCAGTGCAGATTACTTGGATGAGAAGTCCCTGGCCCTCAAAAAGAAATAGACAGACAAGGAGACAATCCTCAATCCTGTCAAGAATTGCAGCAGCCCCAGAAGCTTCTGTTTTAGGACATTGGCTCCTGGCAGGACCTGTGGATGTATGGAGAGAGGAACACACATTGGAGGAGGTTTGCTGGCAACACTTCTGACCCCATGGAAAATCTATGTGGGAGTAGTCTGTTCCTGAAGGAATGCACCCCCTGGGAAGGCTCATAGTGGTGCAGTTTGTGAAAAACTGCAGCTCTTGGGAAGGATCCCTGTTGGGAGAAGTTCTCACAATCAGTCAAAAAAAAACCCTAAACAAACAAACCCCACAATAAACCAGCAGGGGGAAATCTTGTGTGGAATCTACACAATGTCTAGGCAAAACTGCCTTATTTCTAAATCCACATTGGAGTCCATCACTTGAGCAGCCCCGGTACACATACACAGACAGCATGACCTTCAGCTGACAGATGAGAGCAGTCCAGAGTGTTGGATTCTGTTTAAAAGTCATCAGTGATTCATTGCCAAAGGACAGCTCACTTCTGGCTTGGTTCAGTGGGGAAGCCGCTCAGGCCCTGAAGCTGGCTGGGTAGCACAGGTGCCAAAACAACAACACATGATATGAAACAGAGGGACAAGAGGGGAAATACCTAGCAATAACTCCAATATGCACTTTTTTCATGTTTCAGCTGTAATAAAGTGCCTATGTATCCATATGTAACCACTCTAATGAGGAGCTTGATTTCAAGGACCACTGAGTCTTCAGTAGTTTCTGTGGAAACTGCTGTATAAAAATCTAGTCTCTTACAAGGGACTAAAAACATATTTGCATAGCTAAAGTCGAGCCACTGTTCTTAAAAAGAATATCTTGACCTTTTGGTTTACATATCAAAACAGCTGGGGATGGCATAAGGCTGATCAGCAAAAGGAAGTGGGATTAAAACATAAACCCAGTATTAATTGTATAACCAAAAGCCAAGGTTGGTAACCTTTTATGTGGAGGCTGTGCAGACTGAATATTAAAGGAAAAAAGCTCCAGAGAAACCTGACAGATTTTCTTTGTTGCAGCCATTTGGGGGAAGAGAAACAGGAGAAAACAGATATTCCTTCGACAGACTGACAGGCTGAAATAATTCAGGATTACAACATTTTTAAATTACACACAAACATTTCTATACACAACTCTAACACAGAAAATCTTGGAATCATAGAATGGTTTGGATTCGGAGGGACCTTAAAGACCATCTCGTTTCAACCTCCCTGCCATGAGCAGGGACACCTTTCACTAGATTAGGTTATTCAGGCCCTATCCAGTCTGGCCTTGAACATTTCCAGGGATGGGGCATCCATGACTTCTCCGGACAGAGTTCCAGTGCCTCACCACCCTCACAGAGAAGATTTTTTACCTAATATCTAATCTAAACCTACTCTCACTTTGAAGCTGTTCCCCCTTGTCCTGTCACTCCAGGACCTTGTAAATAGTCTCTCTTCTTCTTTTCTGTAGACTCCCTTCAGGTGCTGGAGGGCCATAATTCGGTCACCCCAAAGCCTCTTCTTCAGCCTGAACACTCCAATTCTCTCAGTCTTTCCTCATGCAACAGGTGTTCCATTCCTCTAACAATCTTTGGTGGCCTCTGCTTCAACAGGTTCACATCCTTCCTGTGCTGGGGACACCAGAGCTGGATGCAATGCTGCAGGTGGGGTCTCACCAGAGCAGAGGGGCAGAATCCCTCCCCTACTGCCCACGGGGCTCTGGATGCAGCCCAGGGCACGTTTGGCTTTCTGCACTCTGAGTGCCCGTGGCTGGCTCATGTCCAGCCTCTCACCCAGCAGCACTCCCATGTCCTTCTGGGCAGGGCTGCTCTCCATCTCTTCATCCCCCAGCCTGGATTGATACCAGGGGTTATCCTGATCCAGGTGCAGCACCAGCGCACTTGGTCTTATTAAACCTCATCAGATTTCCAAGGGCCACTTCTCAAGCTTGCCCACGTCCCTCTGGATGGCATCCCATCCTATAGGTGTGTCAACCACATTACTCAACTTGGTGTCATCTGCAATCTGGTATATGGGTGTAGATTTCACAGATTTGGAATCCCTGATGATATTATTACTAAGGTTAACAACTCTTTAGAAAGGCAGATTAATCTGAAAGTACTGGTCACCCATATAGTCCTTAACTGGACCACTGCTTAATGAAGGTTATGATTTGCTCCCATTTCATTTGTGGGTATGTACTACATTTCCTTAATTCCCCAAATATCCCAGTGGTGGCTGCTGGCATTTCCATGCACAGAAAAGTAACTAGTAAGTATTTAATATATTGCAGTGCTGCGGTGGGCGGATGGTGGGTGCCGCAACCTTCCGGAAGCGTCTTCTATGCGAAGCCGCTCGGCAGGTCCACCACACTCACACACACATTCACACACACACGGGACAGCCTTTAGGAATGCGTCAACAGTAAAGAGGCAGGAAGGGTCTTCATGTAGAGTTCCACGGGGGAGGTTTATTCCAGCCACACACGTGAAGGAGTCCAGGGATGAAGACGAGGAACATGGGAGGGTCCAGGTTTATATACGGGTCAGGGAGAACATCAGGAGCCAATGATCTGAGGGCACAGGGCTGGTACACAGGCGGGGCTAGGGTAAGGGAACCAACAGGGACATCCCAAGGGAGTGGCAATGGGGCAAGGGCCATTGGGGAAACAGGGAAGGCAGAACCTTCTGGAGCAGGGGCATATAAAGTATAAAGAGGTGGGGAGGCCAATGGGCCAACTGAGGTAGCAGAACGGGGGTACATTAACATAACCAAACAAAGCATCCTGGGGGAAGCCCTTTCTGTCACCCTAACCTGGGGAAGGATCTCAGGGACTGTCCCACCAGTGGACTTTCTTAGTCCCTTGATCAAAGTACATGTACTTCTCCTTAGGCCCACCAGCCTCCACACTGCAGCTTCTTCAATTCAACCTAGCTGCAGGAAATAGCCATTTTCACTGTCAGGGCTTCTGGGACCAATTGCCAGCACCCGATAAAATGCTGGGAGACCTTAGAACCAGCACAGGAGTTACTGGCACAGAGTGAATAATCTGTAAGTGAATTGCAGTGCTTCCAAATGAAATCTTTCTACCCCAATCTTCAACTATACAACAAAGTGCTGCAGTCATTTCCTAACATCCATATTATGCTGCAGCTCCTTTTTCATGTATCTTCTTTTGTACAAAGCACATTGAAGTGGGGAGTGATGGGAAGGTCAGATTTGTTTTAGAAAAGCCCAAAAGCTCTTTCTGCAGTTATTAGGAGAGCTGTGAGAAGGCCCAGTGGCAATGATATATAGATAAACATCTGCATTCCTTACATACCACAATCATTTTTACTTCAAGCAGAACTTCACACTTCCAATGCTAAGCAGATTGTGTCTGTGCCCATTAGACACCCAAATGCTCTCTCCCCATTTGGTGTCAGGTATCCATTTGATAGTTTGCTTTTGCATTATGAAGAGCTATGACTGACTCAGTGATCCTCTCTTTAGATTTGTGAAAGCTCTCTTGCATGCTGAGCAAACACTTACTTCCCTTTACAATACTGTATGAGCTGATTATTTAGTCAAAAATATTCCACTACCTTAGAGTTACATTGCAAAGATCCTCAACTATTTCATGCACTGCCTACTTAAAAAATAAATAAAGATTGAATTACATTCCTGAGCCCCAGATCCTCTTGCACTATACAAATGTAAGTATTTAATTTGGCTTCCCTGTTTATGTTAGTTTGTTTTAGTTGCTCCGTGTCTTACTCAACCGCAAGAATGCAGTATAATTTGACTTACTCAGAAGTGTGTGCTTTTGGCTGCTTTTTGCTTCACAGTAAAAAACCCCCAGGTTTTAAAGAAGGTCTAAAAGTGTTTTTTGTTCTTTAGTTGTGAAACTAAAAACTAGACAAACAACCAAAAGAAATTTCATACCGAGAGCCTGCAAATAAAGACATAGAGTTAAAAAATGAACTGTTTGTAGTATTGGAGAAAGGAAGCAGATTGCCAGCCTGTAGAGACTGAACTCTGCTGCTCCCCCCTGCAGAAACATGCTGAAGGTTAGAATGGTGCAGTACCCACTCCAAAACCCTCAAGCCAGCATAAACTGGTTTATGGCAGGTACAGGGAAGAAGAGGAAAAAACTACAAAACAGTGATGGGGTGACTTTCCCTGGGAAGGTTTATTCTAACCCACGAGATCTGGGAGGTACCAAAAAGCTATTCCAGCTCACACTGTAGGAAATGAGAAGAAATGGAGCTGCTGGCTGTAGAAGAAGCTGCCACAGGTCACAGGAGGTTGTCTCAGCACAGCAGCGCCTCACGCCCAAGCACCAGGACTGACAATCCTCATCACTGAGTCAATGAGGTTGGAAAAGACTTCCAAGATAATCGAGTCCAACCACTGACAGATCACTACCTTCTCAACTAGACCATGGCACTAAGTGCCATGTCCAGTCGTTTCTTGAACACCTCCAGGGATGGTGACTCCACCACCTCCCTGGGCAGCCCATTCCAATGCTTTACAACTCTTTGTATGAAGAAATTCCTCCTGATGAGCGACCTGAAGCTCCCTGGTGCAGTTTGAAGCCATATCCTCTTGTCCTGTCCCTTTTTGTCAGGGAGAAGAGGCCAACCCCTACCTGGTTACAACCTCCTTTCTCAGACCATCACGGATCTTGAAGGCATCAGTAGAGCTTAAAGATGCAGGGATAGCATCTGGGACAATATGGAAGAAACTTTGTGACTGATGTTACTTTTGGTATCTTCACTTAGATACATATTAGCTTACAACCACATAAAGTTTCCCCAAAAAGATATTGAGGATTCTCCTATGAGATGTGTTTTTTCTGGCAAGATAAACTCAGCTTAAGCAATCGCTCACATCCAGGTCCACATCAAGCTGGAGAGCTGACAACTTTTCAGTGCAAAGTGCATGGTCAGGGTCGGGGCTGGAATGTGAAGCCCAGCCCTTCCCAGACACAGGGAGTGTCCCTGAGAGCCAGCCTAGCTGAGGGAAGCTTAGGGCAGTCCTGCTTTTGCCTATTTCTATGAAATATGTTAAATGAATAACAACCAAACCAAAATAAATCTCCACAGGAGGCTGAAAGTAGCAGCATTCAGAGCAATTATAGTCAAATAATCACAAGTAGGTCCCAGTTTGGAGATGCTCTTAGTTTTTAGATGCCTGAGAAGATGTACCACATTGAAGCCCTATTTGCCATATTTTAAACACTGATTTTCTTATGCTGACTTCCACACCTCAAAAAGCTCTCTTTAGCCATAAAAGGCTGAATAATTTTACTGAAATTACTGGGGTTTCAGATCTTTACATTTTATAATACTTTATAAATGAAAATTGGGTTGTAGAAGAATTTGAAATGAAAATTTATTCTAAGTATTGTTCTACTTGTTGATTATTTATATGCACTGTGCACAAAACTGATACTATATTCAGTTTTAAAATCCATGTACAGCAAACATGACATTAGCAAAATAAGAAATAGTCAAAGAGGAGCAGCATAAAGCAGAGGCACACTCTTCTGAGAAAAAATGTAAAGCAACACCCATGAGTAATAAATAAATAACTGGTCACAAATTTTATACCATACAGTTTTCTGTTTCAGGGGCTAATGCATAAATATTTTGCAGATGCCATCTACAGGGGGAGTGGAAAATCTTGCAGTAAATAAAATAAATTCAGTTCTTAAAATTTCATAATTTCTTTATGTAGGTTAGTTGTTGCAACAGGAAGAGTGACCAAACCAACCATCTCTTAAGCATTTATGGGGAACTAAAAAGAAACTGGAGAAATGTAGACACATGAATGTTAGCGCCACTGAGACAGAAATCAAAGCAGAAATAGGGTTTTTTTAAATTAAACACTGATCATAACACTAAGAAGCCACAGATATCCTTGAAGAAGACCCCATTTAAACTCAGAGAGATTTGATGCTCACAGACCTTAAGGTCTCATACTCTTATTATTTATACCAGGCTGCCCTCTAGCAATGAAAACCAGTGCACAGCATTCATGAAGGGTTTTCTCAGAACACAAGATGGTTTTCCCTTTCAAAAAATGTTTGCTGCTTGCCTCATCTGTGCTTTAATCTGCACTTTAAAGCTCTTATTTGGTATATTTTCTCATCAGTTTACTAGAAACAGCAAAATTGGCTATTTAATGCAATGGTTAAACACATTTGGAGACAGCTACTGCATTATAAAGATATATATACTTGACTACTCCTTGCTCCATTAGACCAGTTTAATCCCTGATGTATCATCAGGGAATCTGACTCCAGCCTTTTTTTATTCAGTGCAAACTGTACTATATGAAAAGCAGTCTGGTGCTAGTGGACTTCACAGCGGCTCTCCACATCTCCAAAAACCTGGCAGGATCTCATCACTTTTTCTAGTACAAGTTGTACAAGGCACATTCCAGTTCAAACCGGAACTATAAACCCCCAGCACACTAGACCACACTCATGGGGTCTTACACATCCCAACCCATTTTGCCTCTCCCACACTTTTCCCCCCATAATTTATGATCACACTCTGCTGCTAACTCAATCTACCTGGGAATTAATATGCCAATAAAATACATAGTAATTGAAATTTTAAAAATTAATATTTTTAAGGGAAGTTATTAAACAAATAGTTATCATTACATTTCTCCTTTGGCTTGATAAAATACATGAAAATTCCCAAGATCTGTGTTGATATTCAGGCCTAAGCTAGCAAGGCATTGCAGACCACATTCACCTGTAAGGCACCTCAAAGTCAGTAAGAGCTAAAGACAGACTTACAGATTTTTCCAAGTTCCTGACCTAAAGTGGAGTTAAGAATCTGATCTCTACTTGAATTGAAAGCCACTGCAAAAGGGCTTCATTTAGAAAATCTTGTTCAAATCAAAATTAACCCAAACTGGCTCCAGTGTTAAACTGGAGAGATCATAATTAAATATTCTGATTAAATGGCTTCTATGATTGCAAACAATAAATAATCACAAGTTTTCTGTCAAAAGGAAAAAAAAGGCATCTGAAGGAAAGCACCAGAAATGCTGACAAAACAACAAAGGTGAGTGTTATGAATGGATATTAT
>VZTJ01006757.1:0-21301 GCA_013397795.1 Orthonyx spaldingii
CCCCCCTCCCCGCTCTGAAGAGGAGAGGGGGGGGAAAAAGCAAGGGCCCAACCTTACCAAAAAAAAAAGCACAAAACTTGCTTCTCTCGCAGCAACAAGACAAAAAAAGAAGAGTTTTTTTCAAGTGTATCTCTCTTAAATATAGTTTTTTCCCTAGAGGCAGAACAACTTTTAATTAAATTATACACCCATCAATACTCAAAACTAACTGGTCACTGGCTCTGTTTCCCAAAAAACAAGGTACACTACTTCCTACACCATAAATCACTTGAAAAACTGACCCTTCCTAGGTAAACCCACGACAATATCAAAAAAAGAAAACCCTTCATTTAACACAAAGTAACTTATTCCCCCTCAGCGCCCCAAATTGTTTAGTTTTTCTTCTTTTTAACTGTTTTACTTTAAATAAATGCCACATGAAGTGCTAAGAGCCATCAGATTTTACAAAACAAAGTCAGAACTTTGTACAAGACTATTAAAAAAAAAATAAACCTATTTATGTTTTTCAACTTTCAACAATACTTGGTATTTAGAAGACAAGGCCTAAAGTATAAATTTACTTATATCTAGCATGTTGTAGCTGCCTCAGTGCTGTCCTGTTCTTCATTCTCTAAGGGTTCCTAAGAGCTAGAACAGAATATGCACATCAGCCTAAAAAAAAAGCCACTAGCTGAATCACAGACATATCCAGTTAGTTTGTCAGTGCTCACCATTTTACAAAATTCTGTGGAAAATACACGGAACATATATGCAGGGTCACTCAACACGCAAAAACACAGACAAACACACTGGTTGGACTATTTTCGACTGATTCAGGCAAGCTTTTCTGTTTCTGTGCTTGATATTCTTCATTTAAAAAGTGGACAATGAACTACAGTGAAATCAGGCTCTTCCTAAGTCTTACCTACTGTAATCACATTCCACTTGGGTTCAAATGCCAACGTTTGTAACTTAAGAGTAGTTTTAACAGGCTGTTGTATAGTCCAGCATATAAACAGGTTAATTTTAAGACACAAGCCATAGTGTAACAAACATGCATTAATTCGTGATGTGTTTATAAAGGTCAATATTTAACAGTTTATAAACATCTCTGCAAAGTGAAATGTGCTGTAGGATAGAGCTTGATGATGTCTTTTGGGTTTTAATAAGGGGACAACCTTGGCCTGTCTGGTCAACTGGTACACAGTGGGTCATGCCCATATCCTTCATAATTAGACTTGAGAAGGAGGAACAGGAAGTTTTCTTCAAAAGAAGTAGAGGAAATATCCTACAATATATACAGTTGAAAGGGCTGGGGGGTCGGAGACATGAATTCAGGTCAAATAAAATGTGGCTGCTTCATAAAGATCAGAAGTTGTCTGAGCATGTAGCATGCACATTCAAAACACATTAAAAAAAGGAAAAAGACCGACTTTTTTTTTTTTTTGCAGATTTCTCTCTATACATCTGAGAAGTTGAGGCTCTCAGAATTTTACTTAGAAGACACCAGAAAGTACTGTATGTAGAACAAATTCATGAGAAACAGAGGCAGTAGAGAAATATGTAAATCTGACAGAAAAAGCCCCAAAATCATAAGAAAATGGTAATTACTGGTTCTCCAAAGAAGAGTGAGCTGAAGGTAAGAGGGGTACTACTGTGGCTCCTCTGTGGCACTGTGTGTTCCTAGTTAACATGACCACCAAGGCACTAGAGTGATGCAGTTCATAAGTCACACATACAGGGAAAAAAGGGACAAAAGCACAAAGCAAGATTGACTCACAAATACCAGTCAGATTCACATTCAAATCAGTCCCTCTTACCTTTATAACTGGGAAGGATTTCTTCCTGATTGAAAACATTATTTAAAAAAAAAATACAGGAGTATTAGAGCACTCTTTGAAGAGAGCCACACATTTATGAAGAGCTAATTACAATGTTAATCATGCAAACCAGATTCATTATGAACTCAACATGTGGCACAAAAGTCATTTCATGAGTGGCCTTACTCCAGTATCAAGTGAACTGAGAAGTGAAAATCCTTGCAAAAAGCCAGTAGTTATAATCCTCTAGTGTGCCATGTCCCAGCAAGTAAGATTAAAAAGACAAAACAGAACACCTCAAGACTGCAACAACAAAGGTTTTATTAGAGTGAAGAATATATAATCACTGTACAGAAAACATTTAGAGTTAAAGCGTGAAATACTGAACTGCTCACTGTGCATTCCCGTTGCCGAGCTTGTTAGTGATCATTTAATTGGCTGCCTACAGCTGGGGTAACTTATCAGCACTTAAAAACACTTTTGTAAGCAGGCAAGAAATGATTGTCCGTTCTAAACGATAACATTGCCCAAGGCAGTAAATAAAGGATCATACAAATTACATTTAAAACTTACTCAAGGAACAAAGTGGGAGGGGAGGGCTGAGAGGGGATTGCCATAGTTTCGTGAGGTGTTTTTCTGCACCGAGGAACTGTAGCTTCCCTGCTTTAGCTTAATATCTACTCCTATTTTTAAATAAGAAAATACATTAACACATACAAGAATTCACCATTAAATCCAGCCTCTTCCAGTTATCTTTGGCTTGAGAGAAAGTTGCTTACTTCAACCTTTGAGGCTCCCAAGGATGGTACAAAAAATCATTTTCCTTTAAAAAATGGTTGGTTTTAAACCTTTAATGAACAGAGACTCAAAAAGCTTCTCTACCCTCTGAGTTCTCAGTTCTTCACGCTACTAAATCTGTAGCTTTTGCCTTCCAAAACTGGTGAAGTCCACAAGGGCTAGAGAAAGTCTCTGTCTTGAGCATTTGCTTGTTTCCACCATGAGCAGGCAAAAAGCTCATTTTCTCCAATACTAAAAGAAAAGAAAAAAACATCACAGAGATTACTCAAGCTGGTTTACTCTCAAAGAATAAACATTATGCGCAAATTGAACTCTGTTTAAAAACATGGTGAAATGCCTAAGGGCAGATGATTTTCACAACCTTTTAAGGGAAAAAGCAATATGGAAACCAACTCTGTATGCCCCCTGACAAATCATTTCATCCAATACACACAATCCTGCTGGTAGATGTTTCCTATTTTATTTTGGCATTCTGTAGGAAGAAAAACAGACACCCTGTGCTGAGGTGCCTGCATTCTGTAATGCAGAAGCATTGGGATTACAGCCTGGAGATATTCTAAAGCCATGCAACTTATACAGCTGACACTGAGTTTGCTTCTAAGCAGGTATCAGCCAAGCATTAATAAACCCCCAAAACTGTACAGTTACAATGTAGGTAAGACACCCCTCATCCCATAAGCTTTCACTTTTCTAATCACTGTTTACCATTTCAGTCCTGAATGCAACTAACTTGATTTGTAAATTTACAAGGGAAATAAAATGTGAAATTAGACACTTCAACTGTAGATTGTTTCCTTCCTCTGCAGAAATAAATAATGCTGCTAAAATGAAAATGACTCTCCAGAGAGAAATGGCTATCCAGTCTTCATTAGTATCAACTCAAATTAGTATGCACTTTTTTCTCCTCTTGAGAACTATTGTACAACATCATTAGCTTATTCTAAATGATAATTTATTTACTTTTGAGACTTTTTTTGATAACCATTAAGAAGGAGACAGGCACTGCATGAAAAGGTCTGTAAAATATCTGATAAAACAACAGATTAGAGACACATTAGAAACTAAACTAAAGGTTTCATAACATAGCTGTAAACTGAACTCAATTTACAATATTGTTATAAAAGAACAATACTGAGCTGATTCCAAAACATCCAGAGTACTTTATTCAAGAGCTTTACTTACTGTAGAATGACATATAGAATACTGAAACACCATGGCTACTATAATAACCAACCTTGTTAAAAAGCTCTTAAGTGCTGCAGTGGACTGCACAGATTCCTTGCAAGCCTATTTTGGAGGCAGTAAAAGAATAAATATCTACTGATAAACAAAAAATGTGCTGAACAGCATTTTAAATGAAATATTGTGTGGCATTAGGCCAAAGCTGCTGTTTACACTTGTGTCATAACACTTGCGTAGCCTTGGGGTTTTTTCCAGACAACTTACAATACTATGAAGAGCAAGGCCACTGGCAATTCAAATAGAATGAACAAAGCTTCAACTGGCCATTGGGTAAGATGACCCCTTTACAGCAAATTCATGACCTATTAATTGTTCATTTGTTTAATGATTTGCAGACTCCATGAAGACTACAGCAGCAAATTCTTAAGACTACCTCAGACAAAAAGGAAAGATAATGATTTTGACTGATGAAGTACTAAATATCACTAAGAAGCATCTTACTTCACTCGTAACATAAAGAGAATAGACATTAATTGCACTTACTTTTGATTGGGATTTTTGAATTTTTTTTTAAAAATACATTAATAGAACATACATTCTAAAGACTTGCCAACTGTTAATTAATCAGTGTCAATTCTTTTTGCATCCTCCTCACACTTGCAATCCAGTATTTTTGCAGGAGAAAGCCTGGTAGCCTAAGTTTTTTAGAGCATGAAAAAGGCAATAACTGGAACTCCAAAACTAGCATCACGTGGAGTCAAGAGATGCCTTTAGCACTCACAAATCAAGATACTTGTTTTTCATTCTAGGCACCAGATGCCCGAAGCAGAAAGAAAAGCTAAAAGCACACAGGTTGCACACTCTTCAGCAATGCACAACGATTGCTCTGAGCCACAGGAAAATGTCTCTGTGCTGAAATTCAGCATGGGCAAGCTGGAGGGGTAAAACCCCCAAAATAAGGTAACTATATCAGGCCTACATTAGTGGCTGTCGTATCTGCTTATTTAGTATCCAAAGTGTAATACACTAGTGGGCTTGCATTTTAACTCCCAAAATTACAAATGGAAGATGCAATAGGTGCCTGCTGGAATGTGTATCAGCTTTTTGCTTGGAACACCATTTCTTGGAGCCAGAATCACGAAACAGTTTGGTTGGAAGGCACCTTAAAGATCAACTAATTCCAACACCTCTGCCATAGGCAGGGACACCCACCACTAGACCAGGTTGCTCAGAGCCCCCTCCCACAGAAGCCTGGAGTAACATTCTTGGGTACTTTTAAATATTCTGAACAAATCTGTCCTATGATTCTAAAAGCACTGCTAAGAACTGAAGAAAAATCAAGGAAAACCAAGCCTGAATGGAAAAAGAAAAGGTCACCTGAATCAAACCTGTAAACTCACAAATGCAGTAACAATTACCTGGGAGAGTATGGCAGTCACCTAGGGCCAATCAAATAAAAAGACATGTCTTTAAAAAAGTGACAGTCAGTATGTGATGAAAAAAAAGGTCTACACATATTGGACAAACTTAAAACTTCAATCTTGAATATTTCTAACAGCTTTTTTTTCTGGGTTTGTTTGAACCCTAAGGTAGACGCCAGGCATTTTTCATTTTGTCTTATGAAACTACCACCCTCTACCCAAAGTTCAAAGTAATCCAGAGTGAATGACAACAAATTTTGCATCATTTCTATATAATTACACTTGCTTTTTTCACATCTCATAAAAGATCACCTTTATTAAATATACACGTAGATGGAAATGACATTATTACTTCTCATCCTGCACTTCAAAATAAAAACTAAATTTGAAGACAAGAACAGATACTTCTTAGCAAAATGGATAGGCATAAAAATAGTTCTTCTCAATTCATAGGAGAATTTGACCAGCCTTTTGAAGAAAGAATCAATAAGAAACCTAGGATAGTGACTGACTTTTCAGAGCAGTTTAATTTTTCCTCTTAATTTCATTTCTTGTCATGAGTCTAATACTTAAGAAAAACATTTTAAATCTCTGATAAACACAAACCAAATGTCAGATGGTTTTAAGGAAAAAAGAACATTGGAAACTCAAAGCAGAAATGCTTCTGGGAACACAATTTTATTTAACATGGGAATCAAGTATTTTATTTTCTTACTGTGGTAAGTACAGAGTAAGATGCGGGGTTAAACACTTCATTCTTCATACAGGGTGTATTGTAATGACAAAAATAACAGAGGCAATAATTTATTGTCAACCCAGATCATCAGCAAGAAGGCTGGTATAAGGTCTTGCTGGAGCCTTCTCTTCTCCAGCCTGAACAATCCCAGCTCTCTCAGACTGTCTCCCTAGCAGAGGTACTCCAGCACTCTGACTATTTTTGTAGCCCACTGGACTGGCTCCAACAGGTCCCTGTCCTTCTCTATGCTGGGACCCCAAAGCTGGATGCAGTGCTCCAGGTGGGTCTCAGCAGAGCAGAGCAGAGGGGCAGAATCCCCTCCCTCCCCTGCTGCTCACGGGGCTCTGGATGCAGCCCAGAACACATTTGGCTCTTTGGGCTGTGAGTGCCATGGCCGGGGCATGTCCAGCCTCTCACCTACCAGCAACCCCAAATCCTTGTCAGCACGGCTGCTCTCAGTCTGTTAATTCCCCAGCCTGGATTGACACCAGAAATTGCCTTGTCCCAGGTGCCATACCTTGTATGATTGCTAAGGTGCTTCAAAAAATTTTACAGGGCCTCTACAAGCTTGTTCTCCAGTCCTGACAATTAAAACACAGTTTCAACTCGAAGGAAAATGAACTAAAACATCACAAACAGTGAACTTATGCCTTAAACCTACCACTCACAAGCTCTAGACATACTCAGCTGTCACAGACTAGCAACTGAGAACGGAATAACTCACCTGTGCAAACTTGTGTATCTGCTCCACCACAGCTGCAAAGAGGGCATGGACACTTTCATCAATTAGACTCTGCATATAATGGACAGCTTCTTCATCAGACAGGTCCAAACGAAACTTGTCCTGCACCTGTAATGGGAAATGGCTAAAATTAGTTAAACGGTTAAAAACATGCATTATTCTATCCATGTATGCAGAAGCAGACATAGTGATTTTGGCTGTGAAAGTTTAGTGGAGAATCTCTTTTACTTCTAAGCTACAGCAGATTGTTGGAAATGTACAATGTTATTTAAAACACCTATTTCAAATCCTTTAATAAAAAATAGTATTTATATAAACTAGAAACAGTCCCCTCACTCAAACTAGTAATTTCAGAGCTCAAGGTCAAAAAGTCAGGACTAGCACTTGGAAATACAAGTTTAAGCAGGATTGAAATGCTATGAGAAAAAGAGAAAACATTCAACAGTCACTAGAGAATGAAATGCCACTTGGGAAAAAACCACACAACTTTGAATATTAAATAAAAATTTGGAGAAGGCTGGATGATCCTAATGATTTTTGAAAGGACGTAACACTTCCTTACTCAACTTATTTTCAGGTAACATTTGTTTTTCAGCAACTGTAAAGCAGTTAAGTAAAGAATACAGAATGGGAGGAAAGTGAGCAAATCAACTCTGTCAAAACTGACCTTTGTATGGTGAGTGTGAATTTTATTAACTTTGATTGTATCCACTGTCCATGAACAATTGGTTGGAGACACTGCTACCACTTAGATGTTTTTTTTCTTTTTATAGCAACATTCTACTTAGTACACATTCTACTTAGTACTTGCAACTTGTACATGAGTTAAAAGCTGAATGCACAATAATAAAGAATACAGCAATACCTACACTTTCATATTTTAATTTTGGCAATTTATGAAGGGGCAGTGGATGCCTTTCTGTGACTTTTAACTAATTCCAATAAAATTGTTCAGAACTGATCCAGATGGCAACTTTCCCTCACAGACAGGGCTACCCAGCCCTAACTCCACTAAGCCTGGTTTTATCACTTTCCCCCTTCAAATCTCTTCTGATGAGTGTAGACCCCAGCACTGCCTAAGCAGCACTACCCCCATCATTTAAAGGGCTAGTTACGTTGCAAAGTAGTGCTGGTAACAATATGTAAATTGCCCAACAAATTCACATTAGTTGTAGATGATTTATTGCTGCCATGTAGTCACATGATTTATTCTCATAAAGCTAAATCTCAAACAATCCAAGCTCTTGTGGAGACCATCATATTCAAGTATTTCAGCCTTCTGCATAATGAACTAGGTAAAATGGTATCAAACTATCTCTTTTACCCTATCTTTATGCCAACTCAGAATGTTTCGCATCCTAGGTAAATTGTTTCAACGATTAATTGTCCTGTTTAACAACTGTGACTTATTTGCTATCTGAATTTGTCCAATTTCCATCTCAAACAGCTGAGCTCATTAAAACTTTTTATATTAAAGAGCTGTCCATCAGAAAACTCTCATGGAGTCAACTATCAAATGATTTAAGTTTTCTTAACCTTCTCGTGGCTGTGACCGGAAGGTAGAATCAAGTCTTTCCTGAACATTTTCCATGAATTCACTGGTTTTTTTTGCTGTTGAAAAGATGTGAGCCAAATTATTTCAACAATTACCATTATAAGGTTGAATTTGTGAGATGATACTATGTTCATGTCCTGTTTTGCATGCTTTCTATGCACCAAGGATACCACATACTCAACCACCCTCTTTATGACAGGAAAAATGCTCAAAGATTTCAGTTTAGTCTTAACTGATTTCAGTTTAGTATAATTTTGTGTTCCTTTCAAAAGCAACACATTCCAAAATAGTGCCCTTTGGCACTGTAATAAAAAAACCTATGTTAGGTAGCACAGTATGGAAAGATAATAGAAACCTTTAGGTTGGAAAAGATAATCATAAATTATAATCACAAAGTTTATTCACTCAAAATACCATTATAACTCTGTTGCTGATAAGTTTGAAGTAAGCATAAAGTGCATTTTTCCTCAGCTTCCTCTCAAAAAGACATTAGATCAGTATGAAAGAATGGGTTAAGCCAAAAAAGTTGAAACTTTCAATGATGCATGTTACTAGTGAGAGATTCAGCAGATATTCCAAGAAGTTCTTGTAATGAAGAACTTTTATCTTCATAACAAACAGAATGAGAAGGAAGTTTATTAACTCCCACATCAGTTTAGACAGTGAATGACGCACACAGTAGAATCCAACAGAATTTAATGGACTAGTCACATGCTTGCAATTATGCAAAAGCTTAAATACATCCCCAAACTACAGCACAGATTTCTTTCAGATCTATTTTAGTGCTCACAGAAAAGGTGATGTTAATGAGAATTCAGCAAAATCACTAACTTCAATTTCAAAAAAAAGAAAAAAATATCACTGTAACGCTCTTTTACATAACTTTAGTAATGAAACACTTTGGCAATCTTCTAATTTGTTCATGGAAGACCTTCTCAGAATTTTTGCAGTTAGTTATATTAAGATGCAGCTTCATTATATGGAATTAATGACTAATTAAATCCACTTCCCACAAAACACACTGGCATACCAATAAATGTGCAAAGAAGTTCAACCATGGTTAGATCTTGCAATCAGTTCGCAATCAACGGAAGGATCAAATGATGCCCAGTATTAGATCTTTGTATGAAAGATTTACAGCCCTGCATTAAAACTAATTGCTGAAACCTAGATGAGAAGAAACATGGCAGAATTACAAATTACGTCTTGAGCTGCAACAGCAGCAACAAGATTAATACACACTGACTTGAAGTTCCTGTAAGAAAGCAACAGTAATTCTTATTTGAAATCTCTTGAGTTCCAATGTGGAATGAGTTCTAAAAGCTGATAGCTTCTCACAGAGAAGGTCAACAGGAAAACATTTTTGCATGGTGTTAAAAATAAAGATAAATTTGGGGGTTGAAATTCTGATGAGATATACAATTATCTCATTCTACATACTTATGAATGATGACCACAATGAAGGCATCAACGATATCCCACCTGAAGACGTACTTAGAGCTCCTGCTTTGATACTTCAATTAAGTGCATTGTTATAGTTCAGGATGCATAAAACAGAGAAGAAATAAGCTCCATCAATTTAATTGAACTTTTACTTTGTTTCCAGGAAAGGAAATGTTAAACCCCACACAATATACAAATACTGTTTTGAAACATTAGTCTCAACAGCAGAACTTGAATGTTCCAATGATGAAGAAGCGGAGTAAGAGTAAATATAGTTTACCAAGATACTGATATTCAACTTGAAACTAAAGTTGTCCACTTTCTATCCCCCTGCACAGAGTATCAAAGTGTACAACAAGAGGACTAAAGAGTTATATGAAACTGTTTGACTAGAAATTTTGCTATACTTCAGTTAAATTTGAAGCACTTTGTAAGGAAGTTCTGCCAGTCACCATGATACTGCTTTTATTTTTCAAAAGACAAAAAGGGGAAAAGAACATCAAGGACAGTTCAGAAGAAAATATGGGGGAGTGAGGGTGAGGGGAGAAGCATTTAAGTGAAATTTACTTGTGGCTTAACTGTTGATGATGAAAAAAAGGCTGATCATCACTTGCAGCAGAATCATACAGAAGACGGGAACCTAGCAAAGTAACAAGTCAAAGAAGGGGAAAAAATATTTTACAGGAACAGAAAGAAAGAAACACTACTTCATGCCATGATTATCCCATAAAGCTAATGCAGACAGGAAGTGCACATCATCTACTGGAGTAACAGGCAATGTTAACTGACGGTAAACTCAGACTCTATTTTTCCCTTGAAGTGTCTTCAAGCAGAACTAAAATGAGTATTGTTCGGAAAAATGAATCAAAGATGTCCTATAAAGCTGATTTCACAGAAAACTCAGAAAACTCCCAGTAAACCCCACAGAGTTGTGTAAAGTACAAAAACGAAAAAAAAAAAAAAAAAAGATGACAGAAAGAGGAGACAAAACATTCAAGAAAATACGAATTATCTTATTAAAAATGGGAGTTAAAGGTCTGAGAAAATAGCAGGCCATTGTCTTCATTCAGCTGAATGAATCTCCAAGTACAACCTTCTGTCTTTGGCTATTTTGTATTTTTGAAAGTGTGTCAGGCTTAGGATTGAGAAATCAGTTTGGAATAGTACTACTGTGGGTAAGTGTACTTCCCTGCACAGTTCCAACATTTTCACTTGGGCCTTTTGTTCCCTCAGCACAAGACTGCGCTCTCCCTTCTACCAAAGAGCAGATTTATACAGACTTTTTTTGTCCTCAAATCTGACTTACAGTACAATAAGGACCACAGTTACCATATTACACTTAGGACTTTTTGTTTTTCACTAGCAAGCATCTTCTCAGTGGTAAAACTGAAATGGATTAGGTACTTAAGGCTCAAGGTTATGACAAACTTTAGAAATTCTGTGGAAGCTTCTATAATCTTCAGGACTGCATCCAAATCCATATTTTATGGATACTTGTAGCTCTGTTTTTCAAAATTACTGAAGGTAGTAATGCATTTTGAGGTGACATACAAGATGTACATATGAGAACCCTTTGTCAATCCTGTTTAGTTTTCACACAAATTGCAAGTCAGCCATTCTGAAGACCTGTGGCTGCTGTAGTATTCTTCCAGCAGCACTGAACAACACTGCTTGTATTTTATATAATTTTATCACACTAGTACGGGATTGCTCATTGCAACTTCAGCTGCTTTAAAGAGAAACTTCAGTGTCCTTTTCCAGTGGGTCAAAATATACACCAGATGTAAGCACTACTAAAACCAGATGAAGATCAATTAACAGCAAAAAAAGAAAAAAACAAGAGTGTTTTCACGATTATTTTTACTGTTTTGACTTGTAATTATTAGAGTAGTCAGCATCCAATATTCATGTGACAGAAACTGGCACTAGGTTCTTGGCTTAATCCTTATTATATTTCATCTTTTTCAGTAAATACTTTTCTGTTATTTGTGTTGTCTGCAGTCCAAAAAACTCACAGCACAAACTGTGATGAACAAATTCAGATGTTTTATTTGCATGAACAATTTAATTTGAGAGACTATTCTGACAACAGTCTTTGTTTCCAAGGGTTCAATTTGAACAAAATGCGGTTTCTAAACAAGCCCATGCAGGCTTCTCTAATTTTTTACCTTTTTTTCAAATAAAAGACAACAAAACCATTAGTGAACAGCTCTAAACTGAATTTCTGTGAGAGTCAGGGTTTCAGCCACTACAGTACTTAAAGATGACACTGTTCCAGCGCAGAATTTCATCATACTGGCCAAAAACTTGCAACCAACTAGAGACTGTAATATAAAGCAACAGGAGAACAAGACTGTTCTCACACTTGGTTCATGTTTTGGTGTTTACTCCAACTTTTTTATTTTTTCAATATTTTGAAATGAATTAATATGCATGGAAAATCAACAGCCTAGAAACAAAAAAAGCTGGGTGTGCAGCTGCAGCATCATTACCCAAATGGAGAGAGAGATGAGCGTCTGCCAAAGCAAAATAAGCTCTGTGGCAATGTGACACTTTTACAAAGCATAAACCTTCTCAGAGCAGCAAGAAAATATGACTACTGAGAAAAACCAGACTCTAATCAAGCAAATGTGACTTTACTTCTCCTGCAAATTTCCTATTGACATTATTAAATCTCTAGAAGATTTCCTAGCATCACCTTTTAACAAATACTGGTATTTTCAGTCAGGTGAAAAGGGACAGATATCCACTGCCTAAAAACGCTTGTCAAGCTCCAACTTAGCAAGTCCTTTCCATTTCACTAACTTGGAAACTCAACTTTCAATTATCCTTTGGCTGACTGGGGAGCACAGGGGTGGGGGGAAGCAGTGTGTTTCACTATAAGCCAGATGAAAAAAACCTGGAAAAATTAGCTGAGGTTTAGCAACAAGTTAGCTCAGAAGCTTTCTGTAGTCACATCTCTGCTTCAGCTTTTATACCTGTAGAACAAAATCAGTTTTACTTTGATATATTTAGTATTAAAAGAACAAAATATGTCTGCTCTCTCTTTTGCTAGTTTCCAAACAATTACACTGATCATTTTCTTATCAAGGGGGATGAGCCCGCATCAGTGTTCATACAGCCTTGAAACTCAGTATTACAGCCCACAGATAACTTCCCTCTCTTCTTGGACAGTTTGATTTTAGCCTTTTCTGTGTATGTCCAAAAGTGTTATCAAAATGAATGGGGCTACTTTCACAAACAGCAGCTAAGCTCCTGCTTATGGGAGCCATGTATTAGTGCTGTCTGTGCTCACAATAACATCGCCTGTAATGCAGCATCTTTGCAACACCTTCTTCAATCAATGGACATCTGAAACAGAGATCAGTCAATTAGGACACTGTCCTTTAATGCCTGCTGAGTCCTTTGTCTGTCAATGAATCACCAGTCCCTGATGACTTCTCATTTAAAGGTCAAATCTGCTATGAAGGACAGATAGAAACCATCTGGCTTTCCTGTAGAAAAATAAAAAGCTTTTTTTGCTAGGAGGTGACAATGCTGAATCCATTAGCTACATCTGAGGAGTGATGGTGTACCTCTTCCTTACGCAAAACCGGCTACATAATTGACTCCAGATTTTAGTCATTATTACTCAGAATTTATAGCACTAGCTAATTTTAAAAAGCCCAACCACTTGCAATTAGCACTGCAGCTGTGCTAGAAATGGAAAAGCAAGGAGCAATGGCAGGAAAAAAAGTGAGAGTAGCAGTATCTTCATTGTATTATCAGTTGTGCATTGACAAGTCAATATAAAGATTTCAGCCCAATCTTTTCTCTGAAATCTGAGAAATGGAAAAGCATATGCGAAGGGTGAAAAATTTAAAGGCAATTATCTCAGAGGACACAGAAAGGGAGACGCAAATTGAGGAGAATCCTCTGCTACTTTTCAATTTAATTTCATTTTGCAACATTTTTGAGCCATTGCACGTTTTCAGAAAAGCCTAAATCAGAGAGTGGCAGTAGGAGATGGTGTCATGAACCGTGAGATGAAGCACACTATACTGACAGCCGTCTTTATAAATAGTATGGAGAGGATAAAAGGAGATGAAAGGATCAGAAAGACACCTAATTTTAAGCTTTGCAGTTACTTTTTCTTGGTGAAAAATTGACAAGCTTTTTACTGTAAACACCAAGAATTTGAAACGGGTTTCTTCAGGTTTGAGGATGGAAACAATTTTGCGCAGTTGGTAAATCCCTGTTTTCTGGGTTTTCCTATGGAGAAATGCAGTGTCAAAACTGGAGTGAAGGAAGGGAGTCAGTACAACAAACTCTTCTTGCAACTGGAAGGTACTAGCCTATTTTTCCATAAGTACTGGGTATACTCACTGAGTGATATTGTGTATGCCCACTGCAAGCAGATAGCTGGTTCAGAAAGCAGTTTTCCATACACTCGTCAAGAATAGTTGGGAAACTTCAAACAGAGCTTTGTTTGTTTTCAGGTCAATGCTCACTCACTCATTTTCAGTCCAATTTCAGCTGTGAGAATGGACTGGTAAGGTCAGCACTGATTTAATTTCTCAAAACAAATTCTATGCAAAGCAGTAAGAAGGTACTGCCAAATTCTGATGTGCTCTAAATCTGTATCTTCAAGTGAAGTCATCGGGAATTTTTGTTTCTTTTCATGCTAGCAGGAAAAAATTATCCCCATTGCCCTCTTTCTTTGATAAGTAAAATCATTTTCTGTAGTTTGTTCTCTTTTGAGCAAGAAGAATGTGAAGCCTCCTTCAGGGAGAACAGGAACAGAGCACCCAGATGTGCTTACACCATCCTGTGCCAATAAACCATGTCGAAGAGGTGCAATCTATACTTATTTTACAGAACGCTGTACATGACATAAGCTGCTGTTCCAATTCTGCCTTCATTTGATCTGTGTTTCTCCCAAGACATTTCACAACTTTTGGACAGAAACAACACTCGAGCAATATGCCTTCTGTTAGATTTTAGCTTGCTTATACAATTGCATTCTGTCAGTGAGCTCCCTGGGATGTCACAGTGTTATTAGATGGTAGAGGATAATTTGGGAAAAAAAAAAAAAGTCTGCCTTTGTTCCTCAAGTTAGTCGTTATAGTCTTCAAGAATATTTTCTGCACTCACATTTTTCAAAAAGATCTCATTTAACATATCAGTATGAAATTAAAAAAAATGTAATCACAACTCAAATCACTCAAGGCCTCAGAGAAGACGATGAGTTTCACTGAAGTTTTTCTATGATCTTACTTGGTTTCCTTCTTTGACTGTACATAAGAAAGTCCAAGGATGTTGACTTCCAACATCTTCTCATAACTAACTAGTGAGCATCCTATTCTCACACACCTATATACCACAGGAAATGACAAGAGACAATACAAGAAATCAAGACATGGAAAATCAAAGTAGTATTCTTTATTTTATTTCAACTTATTTTATTCTAGCCATCATTACCATATGGTAGATGCAAATTTTATTTTTATTTAGAATATGTATATGATTACTAAAAATCAAAGCTTCATTCTGGCTCTAAGACCACAGTAGATTATTTGCTGAAAGTTTAGGAAAGGGGAACACAAAAATTATTTCTGAATGCAGTTTTTACACCTTACTGTAACCACCAGGCAGACACTTTCTGCAAAGTACGTCCCTGCCTACTGGTGGCACAGGATGTCCCTTTGTGAAGACAAAGATTAGACTGGGAGTTCAGCTACCATCTAACATTGCCATGCTTTCACTTTGAGGAAGCAAAATTGTGGCCATTAAAGAAATGTCTTTCTTTAGCAATAACCTTTAGAATAATTCATGTCTACTTCATAATAGCAGTATAGCTACACTTACTGAAAAGTTCCAGTATCAAAGATCTTTATGCCAAGCAAACTGTTTAACAAAATAATTGCACTGTATTATTTCAGTAGGCATTGTAATATATATTATATATATATAGTAATTCAGTAAGCATTCATTTGTTTTACAAAAAAGGAAATGACTCTCCTTGCAGTTTAATCATAAAACTAGTATTCTGATTAATCTCCAAATTGAGATGAAGTAACCTATCTTGTTGCCTGTGAGCCCAGAGCCTCACTGTCTCCAGGACCCTAAAGCAGAACAAGGGCTCTACACAATGACTGCTGGTACTACAGCATCAATGAGGAAAATGCTGGCTATGAACTTCACCTCCGCTCTTCACCAGGACACCTTCTTAGATACAGAAACATTTGTGAGTCTCCACCTTTGCCTTCAGTGAAAGTGATACCATGGTTGAAATGGCTATTGACTTGTCTCACACATCAAAGGTTAATTTAATTTTGCAGGTCAGTCCAAAACGGATCTTTACCTAATTTGAGTCTGTTGAAATATATATGGATTTTTTGTTAAAGCTTTAAGGAAAAAAATAAAAATCAATTGAGATGCTGAAAGCATTTATTCAATTTTCCTACAACAAGGTACAGTATTACCTTGTTAAATGACTGAACGAACTTGCCACTCACCCCAAGAGATGCAAGGCACCTCATTCCTTTTTTTTTATTAGCTCTAACAAAGCTTGTAACTGCTTTCACATAGGCTAATGGCTATTTAATGCCCTAAACAAGTTTTCTAACACATTATTTAAAAGAAGCCCAAACAACAATGACTCATTCATTGTTATATAACAGGTTAAGATGATTCAGGTCCTAGCCCATTTACAGTTATTTTCTGGATTTTTTGTTTTGTTTTTTTTTTTTTTAAGTAAAATGGTAAAATGAAAAAATGAGACCTAAAGAAAACAATTACTGTCACAGGAGCTTTGAACATTGTCATATGCATCCAATAGATCAAAATACCAACAACTGCTTTATGGAAGGCTCCTCTGCTCACTGACTCTTTAGGGATCCCAGGATGATGCATTATTTTTGCACAAATTTAAGGAGTATATCCTTATTCTAAGGATAATTTTCAACCAAAAAGATCAAACCTGAACTGTCAAAAGGGGTCAGAAATACCTGAGCTGTAAAAAAGAAAAAAAAAAGAAAATTTATAAAAAATAACAAAACTCAGGAGAGCTGAACAATTTAGCTGTCTTCCTGATAATACCTTACTGTGTGGGTTTCGTTTTTTAAAAGAACAAGCACACTATAAATTAACTTACGAGAACCTGGGGAAGTAGGAATATTTCTGCTGAAAGTGATTTGCATTCCTTGTCAGAAACACTTGTCTTACTTCAGTTCTATGTGCTTTCACACCTTAAAGCCTCTGTGAATGGACCACCTGGAATGTCCCATGAGGATAAAAGTCACAGTTCACCAAGCTGGCAGCACTGCCAGAGCTCAGGATCCCAATAACTAATTGTTGCATTTGATCCAACAGTGATCTGTCATGTAACAACCAAGCTTGTGTTCTTTTCATGCAAAGAAAGAACTGTTATTTCTGCTTTGTAATGGAATTTAGAAGTAACTACATGGATCTAATTCAGAGTTCAGGTGGTCAGAGCGTGTGCTGGTAACGCCACGGTTGTGGTTTGATCCCCCATGGGCCACTCACTTAAGAGTTGGACTTGATGATCCTTGTAGGTCCCTTCCAGCTCAGAATAGTCAATGATTCTGAATTTCCTTTTAGATTTTGCTGCCTTCCATGATCTCCAAATGCACACAAGTACTGTCATGCTTTACATAATCTTGATTTTTAACTATTGTACATACGTGAACTGTAACATACTTTTCAGCTGTAGTAAAGACTTTCTGGTTTTCAATTCTGTATCTTGATTTATTAAGTCAATAAAATTATATTGAAAATTTACAGAGAGTAAAAGAGTTTTAGAAGTGTCTGAAATAATCAACTATTGCTATATTAAAACCATCATTTACAAGCATTTTACAGAACCCAACATCCTATCATCATTAATTACAGAAAGCATATAACCTTGGACAACATGTCTAGAGAATTTTCCACCATAAAATGCAATGCCAAGATACTAATAAGAAACAAGGATATTGCATGTTAATTAGCAGCAAGTACCAGAAGACTCTTGGTAAAAAATATCAGCGCTCACAAGAACACATTCAAGGCAAGGATGAACAACACTGTCACACATGCAACCTGGCCTAGTGGAAGTGGCCCATGGAAGGTGGATGGAATGAGATTATCTTTAAAATCCCTTCCAGTCCAGGCCATTCTGGGATTCTGTGATCAAATGACAGGGAACTCTGCACTGATAATGAGTAAGATTAAAATACGTTGTAAGTTTCAAACTTATTGATGCAAACAGTAAAGAACCAGCATTTCTGAAGTTCAATGAAACCATCGGTTTGAATGGCTGATGACTGTTTCCGTCAACCACAAACTTGCCCCAAATTAGCCTCTGTTGATGCATACTTTGACTTTTACTAGGATTTATGGTGCATCTATTTTTAGACTTTGCAATCTAAACGATTTCCCCTCTTTACTGTATCACGCATGTTTCCAATGGGTAGCTAGAGCCAAATATGTCTTCTTTATAAAGATGAAATTCATAAGGTAGGATTTGCATACTGTTGGGAAGGTCTCTTCCTTGAAAAGAAGGTGTCTCTATATAAAAGTGTAGTTACTTCCAGAACCTGGCAGGTATTGAACCATTTCAGTTGGCTACTTTAGGTTTTTATATCCCATATTGTATGTAAGTAACCTACTCAAGCTGTAGGGCATTTAGGGACAGAGGTGAGGTTCAAATATTGATAAGAAACAATAATTTGCTGTCATTTTCTCAGGAAAACAGTCGAGTGGAGGGAAGACTGTCATCTTCACCACAAAACACACTTCTGTGGTACTAGCACTTGTGGCTAGTTCAGCTGCCTGTAAATGAAACTGAATAGCTACAAGAACTCTTTGTAACAATTTGAAACCAAGAAACTCTAAACAGAAGTATTTGGATCATTGAAGAGGAAAGGAAAAATTTGTGCAAGTCGCAATTTAGTTTTAAGGAAATTATATTAGAACATGAAATATTTATTTGAAGATTCTGAATCTCTGCTATCATAGTTTATTGAAAACAGTAAAGAACAGCCTGAGAGACAATTCACTGCTCAAATAAAAATTACACTCAACTAATTTCCATTGGATACACAGGTTCCATCAAGTCTTTTAGGGAATTAAAACAGATAGCCCTTCACTATAAATCAGGTTATAAAAATCCCAACATTTGTCTAAAATGTAAGTGTAATGAAATCTAGATGGACACGTATCCAGTATTTTTCATGTCAACTATTGCTCAAACACCAAATGGATAAGAATGACTTAAGCTGGTGTAAAGGATAAAGTTACAATTATGGGACACAAGTCTGTCTTCACAATACACAAAAATTTCCTGGTGTTGAAGGTGTACCAGCCTACCAGTTTTAAATCTTCAGCAGATTAATTTCATGTCTAGAAGAAGACTAGTTTTATACAACCATACACAACTTACAGGTCTAGACTAGATGGAACAATCTTTCATGATATGGTCAGTGTTGACTGCTTCACTTATACTAAGTTTGATAAGGTGGCAACACTGTTTTTAGCTAAAATACCCACTGGAACAGAGTGCTACAGCAGCGCGCAGCATTGCATGGATGATAAAAAGCCATTCTGTATTCATGGACACGTGCTAAGTGATCTCCAAGTACACTCTCCTCCTATCTTTAACTTCAATGATTCTAGAAATTGCTCAAAGCTTTTAGAACAGGAGCAAGTATTTTCAGGTGAGACACAAGTCATCACAAGTGACTGAAAATTTCATAATGGGATAACCTGGGTTACTGAAAGACAGTGAAAGCTTCACAGTTACCTTTTTTACAGTCTTGTCAGGTTCAAGAGCAATATCTGGAATATTGGCATCCACCATGAGGGAAAATAAATTCAAGATCAAGTTGGAATACCTAAGCAGAAGAGCAAATTAGATAAAACACTTCGTAAACTGTACAAAAGACATTTTGTAAACAACTGAATTTAAGAACTCATCATCATCTTACAGTGAACTGTTAATGCTTCAGAGATCCATTTGTAATATTTTAATTCAAAGTATTTATGTTAAAGAACGTAAGAGACTGACATTAGCTGTAAAAGTTTAACCTTCAAAATCTCTCAAACTGCCAAAAGTGAATAGTGTGCTCTGATTTTGTTACAATTTTCTACAATTGTCAGAACATTTAGTCAGAGACACATCAAATATAAACTGTGATTTCATATATTTTAAGCTTTTATGCCATTTTCTACCTCTGGTAGGACCAACATATGCTAGAATACTTATTCAAAGGTTATTTTTTATTAAGAAGTGGTACAGCAGCATGATATAGTCAAAGAGATGAAGTCTTCATAATTACAAAAGCATTATTTTTCCAATCACTGCAAGGGCTTTTGATATCACAATTTAAATATTTAACCAGATCCAAGTTTTCAGTTGCTCAGTTAAGCTCCAGTAATAGTGGTAGCACAGCACACTTAGGAAGCACAAATGTCATCTATAACCATTAAAAGAGACAAATCTGGGAACAGTTTTCAGCTTTAAAATGGTGTTGGAAGCACTCATGACTATTTTCTTTTAAAGAACACCATTTTGCCCTTGCAGAAAATTAGGTGTCAGTTGCTTTTTCAAAGGACAATTTTCAAGCTGTTCAACACAAACTGAAACTCCCCTTCCTCTGCAAAAAGATCTACTTCCCTGTAAAACACAAAATATGTAGCTGACTTCACCATTTGAAATATTACTTTGCTAAGAGAATCAGCAGCTTCACAGATGATAGAAAATGAATTCTTAGCTGCAAAACTTGTTTATTAGGAAGTTGCTGAATATATATCAGTTGACAATTGCAAGGAGTATAAAGCATTTCAACTAAACAAAAGGTTTGCTTCATAGCTGCATTTTACAATGTAAATACTGCTCAAAAAGCCATCTCTCTAGAAAAACTTAATTCCAACAAAAACTCTTTGACACTTAACTATTATCTGGAACTAACACTACCTAGCACATTCCAATATAACTTTTAACACTTTACAACAAAAGCATTTAAAAATCAACTGTTTGGCTAGAAATATTCAGTGCCTAATTTCTTTTGGCTGTTTTGCTTCACTTTCTCAGGGGCAAGGGGCTGGAGTCGGGAAAATTATTTTTATGACAAATTAAAAGAAAAGAGGAAAAGTTAACTCTACAATTTTGTTTCAGGTCTGGCTAAGAAATATGGCAGTCAGGTTGCTCTTTGCTAGGAACAGACACCACAGATTTTAATGAATTTTTCTTCTACTTGCCTGAAACTAGCAAATATCTTTTAAAACATGTTTAAATGTTACAGGTACATGCTCTCAAGTCTCTTCCTCGGTTATTGGTACCTTCTGTCAGTAGTTTTCCCTTCAAACTGACCCAGAATCCAAAGTCTCAGAATCCCTTTTGCTCTTCAACTGCACAGAGGATAAGAACTTATAAGCATTGCAGATTATTGGAGCTATTCATGTGATGGAGGTTTGTAAAAAAAAAAAAAGACTTTAAAAGTCTAGGCATCATTGTTAGATGACAGTTAAGAGATGGTTGTGTGCCACACAATGAAGTCATCTGATTCTTGAAGAGTAAGATCATCTGAAGAACCTCATTTGGGAAAAAAATAAATAAATAAAGGAAAAGTAATTGGGGGGGGG
>VZTJ01006757.1:25349-73011 GCA_013397795.1 Orthonyx spaldingii
CATCCATGTCATCAATAAAAATATTAAACAGAACTGGTCCCAGCACAGACCCCTGAGGGACACCACTAGTGACTGGCTGCCAGCTGGATGCAGCACCGTTCACCACCACTCTCTGGGCCCGACCATCCAGCCAGTTCTTCACCCAGCAAGGAGTGTTCCTGCCCAAACCATAGACTGCCAGCTTTTTCAGGACGATGCTGTGGGAGACAGTGTCAAAGGCCTTGCTAAAGTCCAAACAGACAACGTCTACAGCCTTTCCCGCATCCACCATGTGGGTCACCTGGTCATAAAAGGAGCCCAGGTTGGTCAAACATGACCTACCCCTCCTAAACCCATGCTGGCTGGGTCTGATCCCCTGGCCATCCTGTAGGTGCTGCGTAACAGCACTCAATATAAACTGTTCCATAACCTTAGCTGGTACTGAGGTTAGGCTGATAACATGCCACAGTTTTTTCAAATTGCTGAATGGCTTTTTAACCCATTAATAATGTCAGTTCCTAGACCAACTCCTTAGGCTTCCTCCTTTTATCAAGTATAGAACTACATGCAGCATTGTATTTCATATCAGTGGCTGCTTTTCATATTACATGTACTTTTCACATATGCTTACCATATTACCAATTTCTTACACGTATTTGAAGGTTTACATTAAGAAATCTTTGACATTAAAGTGAAAATCTTTCCTCTTCATTGATGATGTGCTAAATCAAATCCCTGGACAGACCAGGAGTGCTTATCTGTGTTCTGTTCAAATAGAACAAAGATGAGCTACTTGACTCAGAAAGTTGATGGGTAAGTAATACAGTTACTGCAAAAGAATGAAGCTGATTCCAAATTTAAAAGACAGATCTGTTGGTCCATAGACACAGAGTCTAAAGAATTTTTAGCTGCCACAATTCTGGGTATTTAAAGAAATTTCTAACATGCTTCATTGCAACTACAAGTTGCTGACTTTTGTCCCACAGGAGCTGAACTGAACTAAGCATATGTGTGTGTCATCTTCAAGCCAAAAATTTGATCAGCACTAATTTAAACTGGAGGAAGATGAAGCAGCGAATAAGTAATGATTTAAATTAAAATGACAGTTCCTTTATCATCATCAATAATCAGAAAAAAAGAAGCTTAAGGGCAAAAACATACCCAAAAATAAATACAATTTAATATCCCACATACATTATGAAATGAAGCTATTTAAGTCATTAAACAAGCAAAATTGAGGGCTTTAACTTGAACCATTACAATCACCCTCCACATTACACCAACACTGTGATGTTTTCATTCCTTTGTTTCATAAAAATTCTTGTGTTCATGTTTAAACAAGTTTTGAATTTTCAACAGAAACATTTCAGCAATTCATTTATTCGTCTCCTCTCCTACTTTAGAGTGGCTCTAACGAGTTTTGGCAAAAACCGAGTGCAGTTTTTACCTGCGGAGGTGGAGAAAGGCTGTGTAGCACTGCTTACGGAACTCCTGGTACTGCTCACTCTGGGTGCCTCCCATGCCTTCCACCATCTCCTTGTTCAGCTTCATCGGGGGAGGAAGTGGCTTGGGGTCCCGGCCCAAAATATAACCAAAGTCAATGTGAAACAGTTTACCTGTAGAAGAAGGCAAACACTGCATATAATATCAGTTCTTGGTGCAAAATTTAGAAAAATAGAACCATTAAGAAGATAGTAAGCAGCTCCCAGAAAGTTTTCTGTAAGGTTTATAACAGTGTATTTTTTATCTTCAGCTGTTAACTTGAAATGATGGTTTTAAACAAGGTGATTTAAAATTCATTAAGAGTACTAACAAGATCAGTTTTCCTGCTTTTTTGATTTTTAAACACATGGAGTATATTCACAAAGACTGAACCAATATTGAAACTTTGTCAGTAGATATTAAATGCACAGCTTACATAATAGGTACTACTAATACTTTGCACCTTAAATTTGCTAGCAAATTTAAATATTAATACTTAAAGAAATGCAACATGTGTTTCCCATTTGGTTGTTGTGGCTTGAAGTATGGTAAATTTAACATACAACTAATATAACAAACAGAAAGTGTTATAATCCTATGAACAACCTCTGAAAGCCACTGAATACCAAAGATTTCAATGCTGTTTCAGAAGTCTTTTGAGTTGTTCAAGTAGGGTCAAAAATTATCAATAGTTTTGAAATACACTGAAGAAACATCACTACAACCCCAAATTTGAAAACGGATTTCAAATCCACCAAAAAGTTTCATACCCTTTTTCAGTACTAAAATGAATTGCATCACTTAATCTTTACCTTGCCCTTCTCAGTTCAACTGACTGCATTTAATACACTTCCGCAGCATTAACTTGACAAAAACTTGTATATGCCTACTGTCTTCAAATGCACAAGGCAACTTCTCTTCCTATCAAAAGCCTGTCATGCTGCTCCCCACAATGCTCACACATCAACCGGAGAGAATTCAGTGTGTTCCCTTTCGACATTACTCAACTATACATGAGATGTTATTGGTGATAAAACGAAGAATTGAACTCCTCTTAGTAAACTTCAATTTACCAGCAACTTCAAAATTTAGATTATCTGAAGATTAAATTTTTTATAAATACACAAAAAATTATGTTAACAGAAATAAAAGTAGAACAATTCATAACTCTTAGGTGGCCATTTTTTTAGCGACAATCTTGACTCAGTTATGTGGAAAATATTTTGCATGTTTAGCAAAAGAAAATGTCTTTGAAATTGTTCTGCAAATGTATTTTCAGTTTGGATTGTGTAATTTAAGCAATGACTTGAGCCAGACCACAGCTACGTTACAAAAAGATGGTGAGATTGAAGATATGCATGCAGATACAAGGTAGAAGATCTTTTAAACAAGGTAGAAAATTATTAGTATGATTGTTATCTAGACAAACACAGGCAGCACAGAAGATAGTCTTATTTCAGAATTATGGAACTGAGCAGCATTATAGACAGGGGTGTTTTTTTCTATGAGTTATTTTAACCTGCAGCATCTGTATTCATTTTGAGATTTTCATAAGATTAGGTTTTCAGTGCTCTTGGAAAAAAAATGGAGCAGTCATATTTTTCAGTTAATCACCCCTCTTTGACTGTTTCATTGAATAATAATATAGTATAAATACATAAGGCTGTTTGAGATCTGTCATAAGCACTCTTCTTCACTCCAAGAAACAAATTCCACGATAGTCCAATTTCAAAGAGAGATCATAAGGATCCTGAACAAGAGGAAAAGTATTTGCTGATTGATAAATGCCACAACCATTACATTTTGCATAACTAATTGTGCTATAAAAAAAATAGCACAATACAATCCAATTCCTCCAATACAATCTTTCCGGGCTAGTACACGATCTTCTTCTAGAGCTCATTTTTGTTCACCAACTTTTTGAAGCAACCACATACAGAAAGAACCCTTCCATCATTAACCTACAGAAAATATTTAACTGAAAAGTTTTGGGGACCTGCTTTCTGTTCACTTATTCAAACCTATCACCTTGAAGAGTCGAGAGACAACATTTTGAATAAAACAATAACTCTTGTAGCAGTATTTTTTTTTTTTCAGTTTGCTCTGGAGATAGGGAATAAAAGACAGTAATTAATAATTTACATTGGTAACAAAGACATCTAAAACATTCAAAAATATTTCAATAATTGAGTGATAGAGACTTAGAAAGTAAGATGAGGTCATCCTGCATTAACATTATAGCTTTCCTAGATACACTTCAACATTCAGCTGATTTTTAGGCTGACTTAAAATGTATGTACAAGCTTGCATTTAAAGAAATATATTTAAAACCTTTCAAACCTGTATACTAAACACAGACCTGACTAATTTTAATCCAGCTCCTCCAAGATCAATTAAACCAGTACAACATGCTACAGAGCACAGACAAAAGGCTCTTCCTGGTGCCTGCCCAAAGCTGCTACACTAGGAGCAGCCTGAGGGAACACTGCAGGTCTAGAGATTTCTACAGAGAAACCTGACTCATCTTACCTCGTGGACTTAGCAACTGAACAAGTGAAGAACAAGACTGCTTTGGACAAAGTAAATTGGCTGCATATTTAATACTGTTAATTAGGTGATGTTTATATTTTTATTAATGTTAATAAATAATAAATTTATCAAGTTAATAAACTCAATGATTACAAATCTTTTAATACCAAGATAAAAAGGTTGCAAGTATCTCAAGTGATCATCCCAAGTGCCATTCGTATCAGGGTGTAACACTGAATGCTTCACTTTCATAATATTAATGAATGCAACAATTTTCACTCAACATAACCCCAAGAATAACGGGACTTCTGGAGGACACCTGGTCCAGCCTCTTGGCTGAGCAGACATCCAGAGCCAGGTGCCTTTGCCAGGGACATGTCCAGACAGTTTCTGAGTATCCCCAGGGATAGTCTCTCTATGATCTGTATCAGTCCCCTGACTGTAACAGCTCATACTCACATCATGATATCTATATACAGTAATCACCTATTCTCCCAGTAATCCTGCCTTCATGTGGGCTCTGTGCAACACTACTTTTTTTAAAGGCTTTGACGTACCATGTTTGACAAAGCAATTACACGTCTTTCCTTCAATATACAGTGTGAGTGTCACAACACATACAATTCTATCTCTTAGACCATCATGTTTTACCATGATCCAACTTCTTCAGATTTATTTCATCTTAATTTAAAGGGCTCCTAATCATTAGACATGCCTATAAATCACAGACAAAACTGGACCTCTGTATTGGTTTATTACTGTTCCCAAATGGCTTCTAAATCATAAGGGTGAGGGCTTTTTTTTTTTTGTTTCAGTCCTGATTTAAACTAAAACCAGGAGTTACTGAAGACAACAGGTGAAACACATCTCATCTTTTAAAATAGTGCACTAGAAATCACCCTGCACTCCCCATTTATTTTACTGTAGATAAAGCAAGACACAAGGCATTTACTGACTGGAAAAGGACAAGAAGCTTCCAGGAGTAAGCAGCATGCACTTATTATTTAATTCAAAATCTAAAAGCTGATACTGCTGGGTATTTTCAAGTTTATTTGTTTGGTTTTTTTTAATTTCTTTTGTTCTATGAGTTTGACTATCTTCAACTCAACACCTGGTTTCCTAACATATGGAATAAAGAGGACAAGCCATTGGAGACTTCAAGGAAATGGCACAAAACATGGATGTTACCCTGACTACCAGTAAGGGCATCAGGGATTTCCAAGTCCATCTGACTTCCTTTCAGCCTTTAGAGCAACCTTTGATTAAATGAAGCATGGACCTGTAGAGACTAAAAATTGATATCTGTAATTGCAATAGCCAGTAACACCTGACTGTAGCTGGAGAGGGTGATTTGCCCATCACTTTCACAATTAATACTTAGATTTTAGTACAGGAGAAAGTTCCTATAGCGCAGCACACAAATTGTTTCATTTTGCTAGGAAAAACTACTAAAAACCAGACAGGACTCTTAAAACCTTAAACAAAATGCAGACGACAAAGCAAATTAGATGCAATTACTGAAATAAAGTAAGTCTGATGGCAATTGTCTCTTAACAGTAAAAAAGCAAGTTATTTCAAATGACTCTGTTCCCATTGTTGGGGAAGAACCAAAAAACCAACCAACCAAAATACAAAACCCCCAATATTTCACTATTTTTTCTGTAACCCTCAAACTATTATTTTAACTTGGTCCATATCAAAAATGTACAATTTAGTGGTTATTTAAACTGAATTCCTATTTTAAATTTGAAGCAATAGGATAAAAACTCTTCTGATGAAAGTGACTGGATGGATAGGGTGTTTTTTCTGGCTTTCCCAGCAAATTCTGATGTTACTGTCAAAATTTCTCTTTTGCTAACAAAGCATTGCCAAGATGAAAAAACCAGAATGCCTTATTTATTGTGATAATTACCATCAGCAGCATCTTACAATGTTTCCAAGACTACACAACAATGAAAGAATGTGAATTTTTAAGAACTTACTCACGATACAGGTTTCTGAAGTCAGTATACAGCAGCAGACAGAGGTAAAGTTTATAATTGTCACCCATATAACTGGTAAGAGCCCAGTTTGTCTTAAGCATTATAACTCACATCCCTCCCCCAAGCTGTCCATTCTCAAAATACATTCCATTCAGGCATATTATAAGAAAAAAATAGGTCTGATATATATTAGTAGATGACAAATGCTGCTCAAGGTACCTAGAAGAGAAAGTGTTTTAGCAGATCAAAAGCTAAAAGGGTATGTTCTTTTTGCAATAAGCACCACCGAAAATGGAATTCCAGAGAGAAATCTAAAGGAAAAAAGTATGCATTAGTTTTTATTTCTTAAAAAATAAGGATGTTCCTCTATCAAGATCAGTAACATTTTAGAACATCTTTAAAAATCTAACATCTTTAAAAATTGTATTTTACATAAGTATTTTGCAGCACTAATAAATGTATTTAACAATATACTTGTCTAAGTATTGATATAGAAGAAATGTTTGCATCCTCCAGGTTTCCATTTCTACCATCTTCAAACCTGCTCTGGGATAGATTTTTTTGACTGAAGAACACAGGAAGTACAAGCACTGGTGTCATTTCACATATGAATCTGTTCAGGTCCTTGCTATCTTACCTTGCAACCTTTTGTAACCAAGACTGAAGAATAAATGTGGTGTCAATTGGTGCACTTCACACTGAAGAAAGACCACAGCCCCACCTCCAAGCATTAAATGAGAAGAAAGCCCAGTTCTTTCATCTGTTTACACATGATGCCAAAAGCAAATGTGGTTTTCAAGTTCTGAGCACCCAGTCCTTGACCTGCTCTTAGATATTAATAACCTGATTTTATCCACGTAGAAATTTTCCCTCCAGCTACAGAGCAATTTCAAGTGTATGACTCAGGTCAAAGCCCTGTACTTTGGGAACTCGAATTTTCATGCAGGTGACCAAAGGTTGCTGAAAAATAAGCTGGCCATCACTAGGGTGAGATTAAGTTGGTCAGACACATACATAAGCAGTGCTACTCATGAAAGCCATTTGAATGTCTAGGATGTCCTAAAATATGTACACATAGCCTGGACCTTTGTGAAACCTCTGCATGTCTATAAAGCAAGTTGAAATTACCTCTGATGGGACAGGAGACTTCACTTGTCTATGAAAGCTGAAATACTTTCTAACTCTACTTATGACTGTACTGACTGCCTTGCATTTATAAAAGGCTTAGCAAATATGAAGACATCCACACCTGAATATTTTATTAGTACCTAGATCCTGACTCCACACTCAAATCAGAGAGTGTAAGAACTGCATAACAAAATGTTTTCAGGGGAGGGCATGGCATAATTGCAACATACTAGCCTAGTGCATATTCCATGGAAGTTAACTGAACTTCACAATCCTCATACATCACAATCCAGTCTCACAACCACCCAAATCTTCCTTCCAAGGCAACAATAGGAATATTAGCTGTTAAATCAGATGCCTGCTTCAATATATAAATCAGTTGGTAATCTTAGAAGGAGGCACTGATGTTGCCTAAACCCTAGCATACAGCTGAAAAACAGTGTCTTGTTATTTACAAGTCACAGTAATATCTGCTACAGATTTGGAAACAAGATATTAAAACACAGAGCAATTGATAATGTATTTTGTCTCCAGGAGAAATAGAAAGTTCAAAGTTTTCAGAGAAAATAAATATCCCTGTCAAGCAATACTGACTATATAATGTGACCTTTGGGTTACCAGCCAAGGCACATTTATGAAACTAATGCAAGTATTTTTTTTTTAATTTTTAACATTACTGACAGACAAGGATGGTTTGACTGAAGGTTCCCCACATCTCTTTCCAAACACACTTGTACAACTGTCCTTTAAGTACAATGGGATAGTACTTAAAAACCTGAAAACCTAGATGTCTTGTTCAAGACTACTACTACAAAAAAAGTCATTGTATTTCTAGAACTTCAGGCATAAAAGAGGCATGAAAGACAGCAGTAATTATTTCATTAGATAACTTGACATCTCATGCAAAAAAACCAATTTCTAATTGTAGGAAACAATTTGTTTTTATGAACTTCAGTATCTACTGCTCAATATTGAAATTATACTGTATCTATTATAAGCATAGACATCTCTATGTTACAAGATAATGCACCAGTTCTTTTGGAAGGAGTCTGAGAGGTGTGGCTACATTCACCAAATTGAAAGGTTGAGCCAAAAAAAAGGTAATGATATATAAAAGAAATACATGAACCCACAGCTGGTACCCAGCATTCTTTACCCTACTGGAAATCTTCCATTTGTTAAAATAAATACCATCAAGAAAGGATGCACATACAGTCATGTAATTCTGAAGGAGGTACTTGGAGCATACATTCTTCAAGAGAAGAACATAATTAGCTTTTCCAACTTAAGGCAAAGGGATTCTCAGTAGCAAGATAACAAGCCTTGGTAGCAAGCCTTTGTTGCACTTGGAACAGTACAATGGATGTGCACTGCCCTCTGCTGTACTCCCTGAATTCTTCCAGTAAAGCCACTGTACTGTACTTCTTAACACATACAGGTAAGATGCACTTTCCCAAATCAAAACACTATACTATTACTATTCTCAGGATGCAAGCAGAGTCTGCTGTGAAAAGATTTGTACTCACCACCACAGATAAATGAGAGACTTCTCAAGACAGATCTTCAAATGACTGTTTATACATTTTCCAACAGGTAAGGTAAAATACACTTGCTTTAGTTGTTCCCCCGTGAGCTTAGAGCATGACCTTTTACCCTAATCAAAGCCAATTGTTAATTTTCTACTCTTTCAGACAGGCTATCATGGTTAAAAGCAGTATATGCTTCAGCCTTACCTGTAACTAACAAGCCTTCCACGTGGATGAGTCTTTTTCCAAGTAACATTTTTTATTTAAATGTTTCTCATTCAATAAACATTTCACTTCATAATAAACACTTAACCACAACTCTTAATTCTTCACCACTATGTAATGAAGGTATTCAAGTAATCAGAACTCCTAGGGAAGCTGTAGTTCAAAAGTAAGCAAGCAAGTAAAAATAAGCCAAAGAAAAATTCAAAAAGACGTTCCCCCTCCCCTTTGTGAAGCTTATGCAGCTACACATGAACTAATTTTCAATGAAAACACTTGAAATTCCCTCTATCCCAAAGCAGTGATTATAATAGTTGAAGTACCTTTATTTTCAAATCCTTCATTTCCTCTAGTTAAGAAACCATCTTATTACACATTGGAGCAAATATTACCTTAAATGAGACAATATAACTTATATTTTAAAATATAATCTAGCCTGCAATACTCAGTGGGTTATATTCACAAGGAAAATGCAACAAAAAAGTACCAACACATTAGAAATTAAACAACTGTTGCTATAAAATTATACTGCTAAAAAGAATTACCTGTTTTTGTTAGCAACAGATTATCCAGATGTCTATCTCCAACTCCAAGGATGTAAGTAATCACACAATAACCAGCTGTAACAATTGTAAACATCAATATGAGTACCTTTCCTGAAGAGCAACAAGTTCCACACAATTAACAACAGCATATTACATTATCTTAGTTCTAGTTCACTAGCAATAAATATACCACAGAGACTAGGGGCAGGAGTGGTGCTGATGAAGAATAATCAAGATTATCAGTACTATGAAGAACGTCTGAAGTAATAAAACTCTGAAACTTATTCGGTACTGCCTAGATTTTAATTTCTTAATATATAATTACATACTTAACCCTAAAAAACTAAATTTATTCAATACTGGGATTCAGGTACTTCAAAGGAAGCCAAAACATTTTGAGCAAAGTGAACGTAGATGTTTTGAACTGAAGCTATTTTAAGGCCACTGTAAGCAAGTGTTAGGCATTGATATGAACCTGGATACACCTGTCAGCAGTATTCACAAGATCAGCAATGATAAAGAGCAAACTGTTGTAATTGTGGCTTTCACTCACTAACCAGAACAATTTGAAGCAGTTCTAAAGACTGCACCATAAGAAAGAGAAGGGCAAAGGAGAAGATACTGTGGAGTCACACCCGAATTCTCTCTTTTTTTTTTTCCTTTTTTTTTTGTTAGAATGAAGGTCTTTTTAAATTTTATGGATGGCAAATCTGGTATTTTAACATGGCCATCAGTTTACTGAAGATGAACTACAGTATTGCTTTTCCTTGTCATACAAATGCAATTACAGCCCCCAAAACCCCGTAAGTTTTCAAAACTAATCAGAATGTTGACACAGATGATTTACCATTATCTAAATGCTTAACATGTCCCTGCATTATGAAGACCCCAACTCACAATGCAGAAGGGAGCACAGATAAGGTTATTGCTGGAATATTTAACTCAAACTCTCCTTTATGGACCACCAAGAGCAGACTTGTATGTGACATGCCAGCTCAAAATGATTCTTTTCACAGGATTTCTGACAGCAAGTATATGCACAGTGCCCTTTTTGCAGTCACCTAAACTGAAATATCTTAATACCTCATCCACCACACCCTTCAGACTTCACCTAAGAAGTTATCAGCTGTTAGACTGTAACTCACCACAGCTCTTAACATATGTGTCCATCACCTCTGCACTGATTCCGTGAGGGCCAGTCTCACTAGGGGCATGTTTTCTGAAGAAGTTCTGGAGAAAATGCCATGAAGATATTTAGTTATTCCACATAATATGAAACTGTCTTTAGAAACAAAAAAAAATTAAATCAAGACCACACATGGCCGTTACTACAATCTGTTAGACTACCAACCACCTCCAAAACATCTAGTAAGGTCTAATTTAATATAGCTTTATTTATACCGTCTCAGTCATCACATTCTTATAGTCCACACAGAAATTGAAAAACAGCTTCCTTTATTAAATGTTTCAGAAAATTAACAATGAACTGAAAAGTTACTAATCAGTAACTATGTGTGACAATACTTCCAAAGCAAACTGTTTAAGTCATATTAACAAAAACTAAAACAGGATTAACAGTTCTGCTTTATAGCTACATTTGGGGAACAAGTGCTCTTACAGGGTTTATCATCCTTATATATTTCCCTATTCCTCAATAAAACCAGCTGCTGCTATTGAGTTTAAAAAAAAAAAAAAAAAAAAAAAGCCTAAGTTATCAAATGGAAAATTCAGATTTCCTGCGAAATGTGGACAGAGCCAAAAAGTCCACCCGTCAGCCTGAAGAAAACTCTTAATCTTCCTGAGTAAAAGAAAACTCAATTATATCCAAGCCTAAGCAAAGTTTCTTCCAGTAAGCAAAATCTAAGGGAGCACTGTAAGAGGAGCATGGTAGCCCCCTGGATGGCATATAAGCAACTAAAATCATAATGAAAAATTAAGACAATTATGTCAGTGAACATCTAAAACACGATCTATAATTTTAAGGTTGTTGACAGAAGGTAAGTAACACAAACATCAAAACCCCTTTTCTTTCCTGCAGATCTGCGTTTTACCAGACAGCACTGGATTACTTGCTTTAAATCTTTTCAGCAGTTAATGTTTATATACAGTGCTCATCTTTACTAGAACAGCTGTGAAATCGAAAATGAACATTTACAAAAAGAGTAAACCAAACTTCCACAACACTCAAAAGTGTTCAATTACTTTACATTTCCATGGTCTACAATGCCCAGCTATTTTATCATGCCTCAGCACAGGAAATCTCATCCTTTTGGCACACTGTCTATTTAGATTAATAATTCTTCACAGAAATAACTGCTCCTTATGTCTGCACCACAGCTGAAATAATAGGGCACCTATTTCCACTTGTAATACAATGTTATTAGTAATTGAAAAATAAGAGCTTCACAGGCATTTCTAAACATATTACTTTATAAAAACATGTAATGGACTGAATTATGAATAGTACACTTCTAAGATTACAAAGGATTGTTAAGCAAGCACTTTATAATCTGTATGATTATTGACTGTGCAGATGTAGTTTATCACAACCTTTATGGAATGGAAAGCTAAAAAAAACAACTTATGCAACTTGATGCTGGTCACTGATTAGTGATAAGCATTATTTATATATAAGCTTTTGGTAAGCAAATGATAATGAAAAATTATAAACAATTTAAATCTTCATATCTTTAACACATGTAGTTTATAGGAGCTGAGAGCTAGTTTGCCATGGCCCACATTTACTGAGCTATGAACAAATGCAAACGTCAGTATCATCTACAAAAAAGGAAAAAAGCTACTGTGACATTTCAAATCCAAATAAATATGCTCTAATTTCATCAAAAAACTTATTAGCTACTCATCTCATGCAGCAATTTGGTATGTTTTTATCCAGCTATGTTTATTTCAATCAGCTGAGCTCTGCTACCTAGCTTGCGTGCTTGAAACCAGTATGAGTTTTGTGTACCACCGTTCAGGTGTGTGTCCCCACTCAATTCCATGAGAATTAAGAAAATCTGCTAAGAAAAAAAAAAAGTTACAGCACCTATACATCCACCATTGCAGCGAAAAAGGTTCAGAAATTATATGAACAAATTATTTAGTTGTTTCATCCAAAAAAGAAAAAAAAAATCAGAACATATTTTGACAAGGTCAAAACTAATGAATGAAAGACAAACAGTCCGAAAACATGCAGAAAAAGGTGTCAGATATCTTCCATTCATCATTACGGCAAAGTTGGGATTTCAATATTGAAACTAAACTGCACAGTAATTTATTTAAATAGTGTTACTTTTAGAACATGAGACTCAAGTGGTCATTTGTGCATACATTTTTAAAGCTAAACATCTTCTGGAATAACCCCAAATGTTTCCAGCTGTAATTCATCTTCTAACAGATAAAAAAATCAGATGAGACTAAAAGAATTGTGCACAAGACCTACGCCTACAGCTTACACTGTTTGATGAGAAGACAATATACAACTCCCCCATCACGTACCTGTATAGTTTCCTCAGTAGCAAGAACTTCTGCAACTGGTACTGATGGAATAAACTGCATGAAGCCTGTGACAGAAAACAGCCAAAAGAGAAAAATCTCCAACACACAGAACTTTCAATCTACTCTGTAAATCGTGTTTAGGAATGGACAGCACCCACACACAGTCATACAGCTGCTTCCCATAGGAAAAAAATCCCATTCCTTTGTACCATGTTCCACACTCCTACCTCCAATGCTTGTAAAACAACTTGTTATTAACATCAAATGAACTGGTAAAAGGTGTGTTGTTACAAGTTTTCAGGGTAAGAGAAAGTACATTGATGACTTTCTTAAATATTTATCCAGAATGCACCTAAAAGTAGCTAAGTTTGATTTCTTGTTTTTCTCCTCTGTTTCACGCAAAGATCGTTAAATAGGAGTGTTATTTATTCATGATCACACAGGAAGCCAGCAGCAAAGATTGATAACTACTGATTGTCACATACTCGTAAATGCAGACCAGGCTTCTTATATGAAGATCTTTGAGTCACCCATGGAATACTGTGGTGACTCAAGATTGTTTACTTGCATGGCTTATACTGCAACAAAAGTTTTTTACACATTAGGAACACAGGGAGGAGGTTCTTCTCCGTACTTTATTTTTAGAAAATAAACGTATTCATACCATGTTTCGTACTAGTTGCCAGCACTTTATAGGGTGTCAGCTTCAAATCCAGATTCTCTTTTCTTAACAGCTGAAAAAAACCAATATACAAAAGCAAAGATGAATGCAACAGAAAGGCAGATTCTATTACTAAAAGGATATGTATTGGACATTGATCTCCACTGTTCTTCACTGAAACTGATAATGACTGAAAGCCTGTTTGGCAATTCTTTATTTTTTTTTTCCTTAATCTACACAGGGTAATTGCATGTCTATAAAGAAAGAAAAAAAGCCACCTAGAGATCTGAGAATTCTGGAATGTATTAGCAATATAAGCTGCATTAACAGTGTTTAACAGTCTTGCTTTTGACAAGGAAAATCAAGAAAACAGAAAGACAAGGATGTAAATTAATAATTCTCACCTTATCCATGAGTGAAATAATCTGAAGAATAAGTTGATCTTGACGTAAATCATCGCCATGCTTAAAAATTACAGGGTATTTGCCTCCATCTTCTGTCTTGAAGAATAACTGAGCGGGCATTAAGGCACTCTGGAAAAAGAAATATTCTACTAAGCTGGTTCACAGCAGCACTCAAATTATTAACACATTGCTACAATGGAACTCAGAAATACAAATCTTTGCATTGCCTCAATGGTTAAGAGTGTACCATTTCCAATTACCAAAAGCATAACTGCATTTTAAAAAGGGAAGTACCTTAATGCTTTCCTTCCTTTTTTATCAAGGATACATTCTCCCTCCCTGCACCCCCACAGCAGCAGAAGAGGAAAGGACAGAAGTATTCCATTTTTTTCTGTGTGCATGTAATTCCAATCAGCAAAGAAGCACTATGCAAAGGTTACAACAAAACAAATTTGAACTGATCAGATCAAAAAGAGACACAATTATAGGATAAACAACAAAGACTTCCTAGGGGCAAGTCATCTTAAACAATTAATTGCTTCCTTAATCTATTTAGCAAAAGCAAAAATGACTTTTTACATTATTATTTGAGAAAGCCCATTTAATTATTTGCAATTTTTCTATATAAAACGGGTCAAAGGGGATCAATTACCCACATGAATGATATATTCTATTGCAACTGACCAAGTCACTTCCCTCCAAAGCAAACTAAACAAAAATAATCAGGGATACAGAGTTTAATATTGAGTAGTTAATTAGATTTTCACCTTGATATTCCAAAAATATTAAGTTCCATAAATAAAGGCAAAATTATTCTTTACGTATTCCTACAAAAACTAACATGACATCAAAGGGCACCAAAACTTAGTAATTTTCCCTTTTTAAACCTGTTTGGTTTTTTATCCCATAGCCCAGAATGAGATATTAAGTGGAAATATGTAAGCTTTCAGAATCAAGAGAAGAAAAAAATCTCTGATTTTGAAACAAGTAACATTTCACATTTTTGGTCCTACATTTTCTGCATAGCTACAGAAGACCGATATGTAAAAGACTGCCTTGAGTTTGTCCTGAAGAACTTCAGTTATTACTATTGATAGGAAACATTTAGTTGCTGGTCAGGCAATCTTTTTGTCCACATTCTTTCCCCAACTCCTAAATCATACTCACACAAAACAAGGACTCAAGTTTGCAAAAGTTTGCTTTCCTGACAAAATCTTTTCAATGTTGCCTCCAACCAAAGGTGCAAGACCGTGCAACTGCAGAAGCCTATCCTTCAAAGGAACTAACTTGGTATTGGAAAGAAGCAAGCTAAAACTGATAGAAAACTATGCAAAAAATATTAATCTCTGATTTACAACATAGTCAACAAGCAGCCTGATGAAACTACTGCACATAATAAATCTAGGATCTATTAGAGATAACAGATTAACACTGGCTGTCATAGCAGCCTGTATGAATTTTTTAACTGGCAGACAAAGGCCTCCTGGACATAGGCCCAACTTGTCCAGCAAATTTTGGTCACCTTAAAATTAGACTGCAATCACCTACAGGAATTCATAGCAAATTATAAAAAGGTCCAACACCACTGAGCACAGATAATAACTTAGACTGCAAGCATTAACTTGCATTTCAGGAGTAAAATAAACAAAATAACCCCAGCCCTTTCAACAGTACCATAAAACACTGGCTGTTTTATGGCCACAAGCAGCTGCTACAGCTTGGTTTAAGGAATTACCAACCATGGGGATATAGGATTTACCTGTCAACTGACTGCAACTGCATGAAATGGACAACTACAGTGTTTTCCACTCTCTGTGAAATTATGTTTTATTAAGCAATGCAATAGAATCACAGATCTAAATGAGACACAGCACACCTGCCTTGGTTTCAATAATTTTGACCTTAAAGTGGTACTCCTGTCAGACATGGGAACAAAATTCTGGGAAATTCTGAACTTCATGATCTGTATCACTCTTAGAAAAGCTGCTTTAAAATTTAAAAATTTAAATTGAAAACCAAAAGAATATAAGGAGTTGTTTAACCACTTCAAGAGCATGGTACAGTTGCATTTTGCCCTGACTATGTCCGTCCCTTTAAATCTTTCAGCTGATATTTCTAAGCTTAGTGCTCACAAGACTTGTTTGTATTTTAGCTAATTCAGAAGATCTCATTTACCTTGAAGAGTGTGGCTTTTTCAGGGATTATTCCTTTAATTTTCACCTGAGGTTCCAGAGGCAGTGGAATAAGTTCCATATCTGCTAAATTCATCTTTTCATTATCAGCTAACAATGCCTGAAGCCTCTCATTCTAAAAGAATGAAAATTTGTTTAAGAAAAAAACCCACAAAACATAAAACACATACTAGGTATATAAGAAGTCCATAAACCAAGGATGCATTACTAACAAATATTCAATTTATTCAGTTCTTTATACATACAAAGAATCAAACTTTCACTCATAAAATCCAGGAAAACAAAAACTCTCTATTTGCAGTAATTTGAATAAGAAAGGACATATTCCATCTAGTGTTAGTATAGTCAAGCAATTTTCTAAGTTCCAGATATAACAGTCTTAGAAAAACGAATTTCTAAATTGCCTGCACAAAGCACAGGATGATTTGTTTTCCATACCAAAATTAAATGTTAGTTATGTTTCAGGAATTTATTCAAATCTAACTCAGAAACTTTCTATCCCTCAATTCCAACATGGAATTCCCTACCAAGGAACCAAAGAGCCAATAGCACTGATCTGATTTGCCGGCTTGCTCTACATTCTCAGATCTACAGTTATCAGAAACACAACACTTCTCAGTTTTTGAGTACCTCACACTTGGTGTCCTACACAGTAAAGCTTGAATACGTGAAAGTCTCCAGCCTTTTCCCTTACTGAATATAACAGACACAAACAGACACCAAGGAGGCCCACAGCAGTTAGGAATAGTTCTAGTGGTTAATTGCTGCTAGTTAGATTGCAATCTAAAAGTAAAAGCCATGTGTTTCTTAGTTTTACAGAAATTTCCTAAAAGAATATACAACTGAACAGTACCAAAGTATGGCACAAGCAGGAAATACAATCTTGCAAATTGAAAAATCCTCCTCCTCTTTCAGTCTTTGTTACTGGTACACAGAACAAGTTGCCTCACTTTTTGTTAATAAGAGTTTTATTTTTCTGCATAAATACACCCCATACATTTATAGAAATCATCATGCTGAAAAATCCATGTTTAAAAATACTGATGTGTACCAAAGGAAAAGGTAGTACACAAACAGAAATCCCTCTGCCATTTCCACTTCTTTCCCATACCTGTCAGGTTCACTTAAGACACTTAAACTAAGAAGGACAAAGCTTCCTAAAATGTATGTATAATAGAAAGTCTTTTCCTCAAGACCCACCAACAGAAAGCAGAGTTCTGATAAACGTATACCTTATGTAAGAATAGTTCTGTTGCTCTTGGAACAAATGAAACCTTGCTGCTAACTGATTTTCACTATCTATCCAGGCATATTACTCACATCACAATAATCTGATACTTTCCCATGTCCCTCAGAATATGTTCAGTTGTATCACCAACTATTTAAGTATTCTCATATCTTGCTTTTGCCAAAATAACCCAAGAGCATTCTCAAGGGCCTCTTCTGTTTTCTATCTACAAACTTTGAAAACACTTTGGAACTTTGAACAATCAAAACTTTTCCAAAGTTTGTTTACAGTTAACCAAAATTATTACAGAATGATGAAAATCTGTTATAAATCTCAGTGCTAAGGAACTTGAACTTTAATGAAAAGCTAACATTCCTACCCATTTCCAAATTCAAGCCAGGCTTTCCAATTCTTTCGTTACCTTTTTCTTACGATTCCCACTTTCACGCTGCACTGCCTTCATTACATGAACCAACCGATCTACAAACGTCTGCTGGGCTGCCAACAGTGAGCGCATAACTCGGACAGACTTATCGCCCTAACAGAATGAAAAGAAACAAAATTAGCTACTTGTTCTGCAATTATTTTATCTAGAAATCATTCCTTTGTTCTTAGACCTTTGGGCTTTTAAGAGGTTAAGTGAATAATGATCAATTTCCTGTCGTTCAAAAGGTATTTTCTGTAAAACACAATCACAGTCACTGTAACTGGCAATCAATTATCTGACCTAACAGTGCACTTCAATTTGCTTCAGCAATTTCAATGGTGAACAGTCATACATGATGAACCTATTCACACAAAGTAAATTAGTAAGGATAAGTGCAAAATATTCTTATGAAACGCAAGAGTCAGATTCAAGTAACCCCCCTAAACCTGGAAATAATACTAAGTGTGAGATAAATGAAAATCAGGAAAGACTGCATATCTGCTATAAAGTAAAACTTTAAGTTCACAGAAATTTTTTTGGCTGGGTTTTAGATTTTTTTCCCCGCTGCTCCAGCACCCTCTGCTGCTGACACACAGAACAGCAGGTGCTGTTCCTCAGTTCCAGATCGGTATACTCCACTTGCACTTTAAGGACAAGTTTCCAATGAACAAATAGTAAAAAAACTCCACCAATTACACAAGGCTTTGAGAAGGTTTTAGACCCACAGTAAGGCAGAAGATTTTACAACCACTATGTTACTAACAGGAACAAGCAGCAAAAGAGAAGAAAGAGTTCTCAATATTTGTTCTTTTCCTTTTTGGCAGTTTCTTCAGTTTACTACAAATTCAAAATTCAAGTAGAAGTGGAGGCTTTTATAAAATTTCAATGCATGTGACACACACACACACAGAAAACCCCAACACATCCTCTTAGACACCTGCACCTTTTTAAGGAAGGACTATCCCAAACCATTATGTACTTTCTTACACGGAGGCATTACCTTCAGCAAAGCCTGACTGAATCTTCTCATCACATTTAAGTACATTTCGTGAGTCTTTGGGTCCCTCTGCTGAGTATCTTGGTCTTCACACTCCACTATTACATACCTGCAGCATAAAAACATCCCAAGTTATACCATACTCTTGGAGCTACACAATTTGAGTGAAACACAACAGCCCTGTATTACAGACTTGAAACTAAAAATGAAGACGATCTTTGAATGAAATCTTTAGCTCAACCAAGAGCTGAATTCTTCCAAATTGCATAGTCCCAAATTCCATTTGGGTCAGGACAGTCTACCAAAGTTTCTGTGGTTTTGCTCTTACAGTGAAGTGTCATCACTCAAACAGGACATGCCTGAAGTCCAAATCAGATGAACACTCCAGTCAAGAAGTACAACTGAGCATGTTTTCCACTGTGATACTAGCTGCTGCATAATGTAGTGGCTACAAACCTGCTATTCAAGAGTACCTGCAATACAAGGAGAATGTCACCCTACCTGCTCCCTGCTTTACCATTAGAAATGGTGGAAGAAAAAGTGTTGTTCCTAAAGCAGCTCCATAGAGCTACATAGAGCTCCATAGACTCCATAGAGTCTACATGCCAGAGTTTCCATTTCTAAAATTATGAATCAGATACAAAACATAAGGGTACTATCTGGAACAGTTACATTGAAAATTTATCTTGTTGTTAAAGTCATTTGGAACACTTTTGTGTAAATTTCTATTTGCAGCACTGACAAGCAGAAAGTAGTTATGTATTGAAGGTCTTCTTTCTGTTCGTCAATGTATCTCTGAGTACTACCCAACAAAAACATGCAATAAACATATAACAAACACATATAATAAACACTATTAAAAAAAAGGAAGAAATTGGCATGTTAGTCAATTTTCAAACACTGCAAAGAAAATGACTAGCACCTTCCTTATGTAGTTGTGCAGAATCTCTTTATGACAGAATAATGGTAAGACAAGACTAGAGGTCTGTCATTTGCAGCTGATCAGATTTGAGCACTCTTATTTATAAATAAACAACATACTATATCCACTACAATAAGGCATATGTAACTTATTCCATGTGCACCCCAATAAAATCTATAACTAAAGACTCCTTCTAGGGTCTTGTTAATGCACTGTTACAGAGTGTTCCCTCACCAATATGTGTATGAAAATAAGTCCGTGTTTACAAAGTCTGTGCACCTAAACTTCAAGGAAAAGGGGAAGTAATGAATTGAAACGTGCCATTTTCATCTTCATTTGTTAAAAAGTCCTGGACAGTTTCTCAAAGCTATCTTGAAACAAGGAGTAAGAGTAATGCTTCATACTTGGGTAGGTGTCTCATATTTCCAAAGAGGAGACAGAAAAAGTAGTAGCACTGACTTCTGAGGCCACTGTTAAAGACAGGATAGCTTTACAATGACAAGTGACTGAGCAGAAAGTTTCATTTTCAAGGGTTATTGTACTTTTTCCATTGATTATTTTAGGTGCATGCTGTGTCTGGACAGTTGAAACATACAATTGATCAGCAACCACCAGGATTTATAGCTATGTCAGCTCAAACAGTGGCTGCAACATTTGTATTTTGTCACTGAGAAACTGAGATGTCTGGAAAGAAAACAAAGAATAAATTGACTAGAGTTTTTGGTTTGGTGGACTTTTCTTGTTGTTTTGTTGAATTTAATTTTTTTTAAGTCATAAGTCAAAAACTTCACAGTTATGAACGTTTGAACTTTGTCGACTGAGTGTCTGAGATACTACTGAAGTGTAAGAGAATGGTTTCTATTAACCTGAAAGAAGTAAGCTAAGCTACCAATACTTATCTTAATGAAGAATATTTGATTAGCTAAAGGAACTTGGTTTCTACTCACACCAATTCAGTCTGCAATTATTTTAATCACTTATATTTAATAACAATTTTTAATGAAGCTGAACATTGTCTTTGGCCACTGCAACAGAAGTATACTGTTTGCAAATGTACATATGTCATGCACTTCAATATGTTAAAATTCAACCTACTAAAAAATAATTAAACAACAAAACTTAGAAAGTTATAAATGGAGTCTCTCAGCATAGTTTATAAGTTTCTCGCAAGAATTTTATAAGAAAGTTTCCTATGTTTACATCACATATCACACTTTGTTCCCAATTCACAACTTATCTATGGTTAATGCTCTTAGCACATTAAAATATGATCATATGCATTAGTATTTTTAGTTATTTGATGCAGCTACAGAGGTTACAAATGAGAATCATATGACTTAAGTTTAGCCATGTAAAAGGCACCTAAGTTCTTGCTTTTAAAATACATGTGTATATACAAGTAAACAGCTGTGAGTGTTGTGCATATGCAGATACTTGTACATTAATACACACACAGACACACACTTTCACACAGCACAGCTATACTCATCTCAGCTTGCTTCACATGAGAAAATTCCTACCTGCAAATACTTGCTTGGAAGGCTTGCAGATTACTAGTTTAGGCATATAATTAAATTCTTAAACGACTGAGCTGAGACAAGATCCTAAGCTAAGCAATCCTACCTCTCTACTGCAGAGATGAACTAATATTTACAGCTAAAGTTCCCCCTTAAGAATGCACATATCTGCAATGACATTTTGTTTGTGCTCATAACCACAAAAGAAATAAAAGAAAAAATGAGGTTACAACCAAAAAAATTAGTGTTTTATGAACCTGCATAAAATACACCTTTGATTAATATTTAAGTGCATAACTTCAATATTCTAGCCAACACTTTCAAAAATTATAAGGACAAACCAGACAGCAAAGCAGGGCAAAGGTGAACTTAACCTCTCTAACACCATAAACAACTTGAATGACAACTTTCACCATAGTTAGGCTGCTTTTTGTAACATTGTACTTAATGTCCTAGACAGCACTTTCTTTTGTCTAACAGTAAAGCACATTTCTGATTTTAAAAGTCTCCTTTCATAAATTATTATGTTTAAATGCATATTGTTTTAAATCTACTACTTCACCCTGAGAAAAAAATCGAGATTCAGAAGCTCTCAAGACAGGTCATCTTTCGCAGAACATCCTTCTGGGCATTATAGTTTTGATTTCAGTTACATGTTGACACAGTATAAATAAACAGTTTCTAACATACCAGTACAAGTAGTTTGCCAAGGTGGAATTTTTGCATGCCCGTGATATCAAGAAAGTGCAAAGGTCTTGCTGGAAGGGATTTAAGAAGAGCAGAAAAAAATTAAGTTATAAAGAAATCTAAGCATCTCAAAGAGAGACAAAGTTAAGGAAAAACACCAAGTAAATATAAGAGTTGTAAGAGATATATTCTCTTCTAAAATCTGAATCTAATCCAACCTAATATTTAAATCATATCAGTTTAAATATAACTTTAAATCCAGCAACACCACTGTAAATAGTATTTACCAATGTATAAAAAGCACATGATGTTCTCCAAAAAGAAACCTTTAATGTAATTTCTGCTGATGTTACTCTTTCCTCCTATGCAATTATGTCTTGCTGTAAATGCTGTAAAATTCAACCCCAATACAGATTTCCCACTCTGTTTTGTATCCAGAGCATCTAACAAGCTTGAAGAAGTTCTACATTTCAAGAAAATGAATTTGTATAGGATACACAGCATTTAGCAGCTTCTTTAAGGTTTAATAGTCCAGCTAGCAAGAAATCTGTGTATCTTTACTGGTATGTTCAATTTGAGGCTTATTTTCTATGGAGTATTAAGACTCAAATAGAACAATTTGCAACAGAGAATAATGGATCTTTAGTTCAAAGACCAATTAATCTGCATATCAGATTAAAATCAGATTCCCTCAAAATGTCTTTACCTTCTATCTTTCCCTCCTCCAGTCCCATTATTATTACTTGTCTACGTCTGGCATAAATTGAATATAGTCCTTGGCAGAAGTAAATCAACACAGTGTCTCACTTAGGTTCAAAAAAGATGACATGCCAAATAATACGGCTACAGAAAGAACAGATTGCAGAGACTGAAATATTTGGATAACTGTTATTCTATTAAAAGACTGTTTTAAAACACCTCGAATACATGTAATTGTCAGTGTCTAAGCAGTATGTGATAGCCTTTGCCGTAATTTTCTCCTTTACAAAAGAGCACTTTAATTTCATGAAGAATTCAATTTCCAGTCCCCCAATTTTGGATATTGTGATCATGTACATGAATAAACGCCCTGTAAAAAAATTCAATTAAGTTACTACTATTTTCTTAGCATTTACTTTAAATTTATATTCTTTGGGCACTTTAAATATTCAGTAAGATACATCCAAAGGATCCAAATATTTACAAACAAAAGCAAGAAACAGTACCAGGTCACTAGAAAAGTACAATAAATACAAGATAAATTGTCTGACTTACATCAAGGTTTTCATTTTCTGCAAGCTCTTTCGTCTTAGAAGTAAGAGGCGGAGAGGAAACAGGTGGAATAGGACTCATAATCTGGGAACTACACAAAGGAAAACATGTAATTGGCATGATTCAAAGTTCTTGCTTGGGGGCCAGGAAGCATGCATGGAAATCGCAATGAATTTCACTTCCACAGCATAATAAATTCAGAAAACTGTAAAAGAAGTATCTTTGAAGGTAGCATCCCAACCCTGTTTCAGAACAAACTGCATGAACAGCAACTTTGCCAGCTGCAGTTCCTGAAAACAGCAAAAATCTGTGCCTGGAGAGCTATAGAGTTTATGCCTGTGAAGGACATTTACTTACAACAAACTTTGCATTTTATTTCATCTTCCTTACAAGATAAGCAGACATAGATAGGAATTTAACAAATCTGCATTTTTCAGGAGCTTTTTCAAATGTTGTAAGATAAAACTGCTAATACACAACACCTGCAAGCACTAGTATTTGGAATGCAACTGCACAGAGTAGACAAATGCTTATTTGCAAGGCAAAGTTTTCAGACAGCAAATTTACCTGAAAGGAAGTAATTAAATAGCTCTCCTAACATCTAAGTACCACTGCAGCCTCAAAATACACCACACTTTCTATCACACCCACTTTTACAGCTCTGCAGCAAGATCAATGAAAAGCTGTAGAATTTTAACACAAAAAATACACCCTCGTGTTACAAGTCATTAGAAGCTTAAGACTGAAAATCCTGAAAATCTGTAATGTTCACAGAAGACTTTGGTTACCAGGTTGGTTTGCACTTTGCTTAATACTTTATTAGGTAACTGAGTCTTTCTTTTGGATTCCTCCAAGTATAAGAAGTATGCTTCCACAAGTCTCCCCCTACACCTTTTGCAGGAGCAGGATGAAATTTCTTACCACTTCAAACTAATTGGACTTTTAGATCCACATTTTCTGATGAAAGTGGGAAGTGGAACCTCATATAACTTCAGTGAAGACAACTTTTGCAAGCACAGGAGGAAGCAATGGCAGTGTTTTCCTGCTCTACAGAAGTTTTCTTCCTTTTATGTAGTAAGGCCACAACTTCAACATGGTTTGCTCTGTAAACTATGTATAATCAGGAAACACATTTCATGAATGCTCAGGTTTTGTTGGGTTTGGGTATTTTTGGGTTTTTTTAATGCTTCAGATTATAAGATAACATGTTGAATATGCAATGCTCCCCTAAAAAGAAGAAAGAATTTGATGGCTTAGAATGCTACATGTTTCTGCCTTTCTGCTCAAAGTCTAAGCTTCTTACCTGTCTATTTCTGCAGCATTAGATCCAGATGTTGTCATAGTTTCTGACATGGAACCTTGACTGTCCCTCTTGCTAGGCTCCAGGCCATTCTTTATGTCATCAAAGTTTTCGTATTTCAATGCCTGGACCAACTGTAGCAGGTACATCAGCAAATCCTCATGGAGGAAAATAAAATCCCAAGTGAAATAAGGGTGTCAGTCAAAGCAAACCAGAGCTCATTCTGTTTACAAGATTCTAATTTACAGATAAACATGGTCAGGATTTAGTGGCCTGTAACAACACAGAAACTGAGGTCTCCCTAACAAACAAAACTGGTGTTGGATGCAGTTTGACTCGCAAAAGATACTGAATTATTATTCTACTATTCTGTGTTACTCAAAGACAGTAAGTGCTAATTTAGTGACTATTTAAGTGCAATTACTACTTTAAAATTCTCTTTAGTTAAGCTGCCCTGTTGCTTCCAACATCCACAGAATAAAGCTTTCAATTTGTGTCTCACAAGAAGAAAATTGAAAATTCAAGCACAAAATCTGGACTGTGGTATCAAGAATGGAGATTCTCTCTTCTCCTATGAACTATTTCTTTTATCCTTTGTGTAGCTGGGGATCTAAGAGAACAAACACATATCTAATCTATTTCAGATTGAAGAACAGAATATTAACCACTTGCTGTTTAAAATCAACTTGTTGCCTTTACTGTTCAACTTGTTCTATTTAGTTATGGTAACACATTCAAACCCGGGTTTGCTTTTCTTTTTTAGTGTCAAAAAATATATAAATTACTGAAATTTAACAGATTTGATTTTATTAAGTGGGCTCTATTCACAGCTCATCACGTTCTAATCAGTGTACAATTAGAAACACCTTATTTCCACAGATGCTGATCTACTCATTTTCTTTAGCAAAAGAGTCTGATGCTTCAATTCACCAGATGGATCTGCTGAAAACCCTTCAGTTGACTATCTCAGTTCAGAGCACTTCTGCAGGTTAACACTCAAAATTTATCACTGGTTTTTGGTGAGAGCATACCATGGTTTTACCTTATTTAATAAAACCAGCTACCTCTGGCTGTTCGTGCTAAGACAATTATCAATGTGACGACAATTAACACTTAATAATGTGACGACTGTTCCCCAAAAAGCTTATAGTAAATAGCAACACAGTGAATTATTTTTTGTTTTCCTTCACTACTATTCACTTAAATGTCTTAAGAAGTAGCAAACATTTCAAGGACTCAACAAGACTAAAAATCCTGAGACCAGCTGACTTTTGCATGTACCCAGAGACCAATGAATACCTCATCATCAGCCTGCTGAAGCCTGGCGACAGCATAGCGCCGCACTGTTGGATTGGTGAAGTGAGATGACAGAAGTTCTAGAGAGTCTTCCACATCCATGGGCTTCCACTTGCCCAGAAGCTCCAGTGCTTGCTTTGCCTCTTGTGGTAGATCCCAGTTGACACATTTCAGGAATTTTGTCAAGGCCTAAATAGAAGATTGGACAATTCATCAGTAAAAAGCCAGCCAAAAGAAATTATTTCAAAAATTAATGTCTTGCGCAAAGGTAGAACTAGATTCAGATTACTATTTACCTAAGTACAGATCTGGCAAAGCTTATTGATATAAATGACAAGGTCCCTTCCTGCCCAAACCATTTTATGGTTCAACTTACCTTCTCCTGATGGGTAAGGTAATATCTGAATTTCCACACCAAATCCTGTTCCTCATACGTTAGTTGCTTTGTAGGTGGATAACTCACTATGATCTATTTGATACACAGTCAGAAAGTGAGTTTAAAAACGTGAACAGGCATAATCAGCAAGTTAACAAGGTATACTCTGTGAAAGCACAACACTGACAACATACAAAAATAGCTAGGGGAAAAAAAAAAGCTTTCCAATAACACAAAGTTAAGCTATCATAGTGATGCTCCTCAGTTACATGGTTGATTGAACTGACAGTGCAGGCAAACACAGTTGCTTTAAGGGTATCACTGACACCTACATGACATGCACAAAATACACATCCTTAACCTCCCACAGTGGCTTAAAAAAAATGAACAAGCACCTTGTGTTCCCTTCTGAGTTGTGCCCTCCTAACAAAGCACTCTTAAGAAATACCAAGACATTTCATTAATGATTTTCTATAAACTGAAATTAACTGTATTTTCCTTAAACTGTCACCATATATTATTACCAACTTACCTAACAAACTTGAACTTAGCCATCATATGACTGACTTACATTAAGCTGATCTCGTGTAGTTGCATTAGGCTTCAGGTCATGATCAGAAGGTCCACTTCTTAAACTTCGAGCAAGTTTGTGATGTTTGCTTTCTACTAAGTTCTCCTAAATGCAGAGGGTAAGTCAGTATTTATAAACACCAAATTTCAGAAAAAAGTACTATTAAAAGAAACCACCCAGTGAAGACTCATCAGTCTGTTGAAAATGCATGACAATGAAAATTCAAATCTAGAAGTACAGCATCTTCTGGCTTTTTTTGTTTGTTTGTTATACAAAAACAAAAATCCTTAAATAATATGTGGAGGGTTGCTAGGAGTTTTGAGGGTCTGTTTCAGTTTATGACTTAACATTAACAACCCCTACCTTGCCTTTTGGTGAATTGCTGCAAAATGTAAGCATTTCAGTCAACACATCCGTGATTGACAGCACTCAAACGTGCTAGACACTTCATAAACATTTTCTTTAGGATGACATTTGCAGCATAAAGCTTTGTATGCAAGAAAAACATCTCAAAAACTTGTCCCACTGTTAATACCATGTTAGCAACAGTAGGAGCCACAATAGGAGCCGCAGTGCCAACGAGATTTCAGCAGCCAAGGCAGTTTCCAGCATTGTCAGACTTGCTCTTGCAGTGTTAGATTACATGGTGCTCAAACAGTGTTGCCAGTACAAGCCCACTTACATTAAGGTTCCCAAAGCTGCCAATACCAGTCCCACTGAATTGGCATCCACAATAATGGAAATCTTTTCTAGAACTGTACTTAGGCACTGTCTACATGAAAGACAACATACAAGAGAGTGCAGGAAGAAAATATTTTAACATTGAAGTGACCAAGAGTTACTGCACCAGTCTCTAAAGTCTACATTTCTCTTCTTCAGCTCCCTTTTACTTTATCTTCCCACCCTCTGACCTCTTTGGCCAACAATCCCCCTTCTCTGCTTTCTTACACCTCAGAAGCAAGCACATTAGGTATGGAAAGGAGGAGGTGAACATAAGCATTAAATCAATTCTTCTATTCTAATCTAGCAGCAGCAGAAAAAGAAAAAAAAAATACAAAATTCAAACCCACTTATATTTCTCAACTGGTCAAATATATCTATCCACTGGAATTTTAAAATATTTAAGATGGCAAGATTTCATTTACATTTATGAGAAGTTCAACAGTAACTCTGTAATACAGATGGCATTACACGGAGCATGCTTACCATAGACATCTGGGGATCTGGAATCTTAACAATTTCAGGACTTGTTAAAATTGGAGATGACTCATCACCATCCTGAATGACAAGAAGTTGAAGGCATATTAAACATCTCAAGTTTTAAGGAAAAAACATATCATATTAATGCATTGCAAACTCTACTACAGTGAAAGAATGATGCAACTGCTGACAGTTTTAAGGGGAAAAAAGAAAATAATAACCAGATTATTTTTCGTGTTTGTTTTTTTCCCAGATGATAAATAATGCGGCAAGACAGATGGAAGTTCACCAGAGGAAGCACAGCTTGACAACTCACAACTATGCTGGCACACAGGTGAGTGGAGAAATTTGACACTATTGTCACACATGTCCTCTGGAAGCACAAAGAGAAACAAAACCAGGATCTGTATTCCACCAAACCTAAACAGTTTTCTAGAAAAAACCACCACGTTGCAGAAAATATTGCCTAAAAGCTCAACACACAAACATAGCAAGATATATGTCTACTTATCTATCAGAGCTTCTACATGCTTAGAGTCTAATGTGTGCTGCCTAAATAAGGGAAGGGAGAAGATAAAAGATTCCTGTTTGAACCGGACAAGAAAAAAAATAAAATTAAAAGCCTGCCATCACATGACAAAACTAGTAACTCTGTCTTCCAGGTACACAGAATTGTGGCTTTGTGCTCTTTAACCTTAGGAGGACAACTAAGCATTAATAAAAGCTATGAAAGAACATTTCATTTAAAATACAGAATAAAATAGTCAAACTCAAAACAAAACAGCATCAGCATAACATGTACTCTGCCATATTTATACTTAGTCTGTTTTCCTTTATTTTGCTGTAAATTTCAGATCAGAATAAAAGTTTTTGACATACCAACATTTCTCCCAGTCACTAAGTTCTGAGGTAAGTTGCTCAGGCTTCTTTCTTTTTTTCCTGCTTTTCTGGTTACTTAAGGCTCTTGGGATAGTTTCAATTTTATACTTTTCAGAGGCAACTTTCAAAGGAGAGGTTGCTTCAAGGGGGAGAATAATTCATCACTAACAAGATACACAAGTTAAAATTGCCATTAACCTTCTAGGAGAAACATCTTTTTTTCCAACTACCTAAATTTTGTGTTGCTGACTATATTAAAATGTCTCTTCAGAAAGACGCTTTTAATTGCATTTGCTAGTGTCTTATGCCTTTCTGAAGTAACAATTCTGAAAAAAGTCAAAGTAAAAGCAGTAAGAACACACACATCCTTCCTAGTTAAAGAAAATAAAGATACAGTCTGCCTGTAGCTGGTAATGGTCCCAGAACACGAGCAGGTTGCTTTTCTCATTAGTTTTTAAAAAAAAGCATGCACACAAACATTGAAGAGGCAACGATGACATTTGCTGACAGTTTCTCTGCTCTAAAATCAGATTGTGTAAATAATGAACTTAGCTCTGACCTCACTGCATAGAAATAATAGTATTGGAAGCATGTCCATTATAACAAAATATGCTGCATCACTAACAGCAGACTGAACTGACCTGGAGTCACAGTAACAGATCAGCATTCGCATTATACTGAGTCTCTGCCATCTCACCAGGTAGAATGCTCAGATCATGTTACAGTAGTTTCACAAAGTCAAATTATATAAAAACCAATGAAATTGTTGAGGATGTGGAGAATCCTTCTCTTCATAAACATATCTGATGACAGACCAATTTCTATCTAGCTATACTTTATCTTCTGATTCAAAACTATAACAAGGCCGCGGTCTGACTTTGCCTTTATAAAAGCAACAAAAGTTTCCAAAGCCCCAGTGACAAGTTTCCACTCCGTTTAGAACCATCACATAAAAATCCTATATGAAAAACTTGACACAGGAGGGGATTCAGCAGCAACAAGCTACTAACTTGCTACTCACAAGCATTTAAACTCTAATGAGGCACTTATAGCATCCATGTCTCATGAGGATCATCTAGGGATAAGCAGTAGTAATACCCACTGCTGGATTTTTCCCTCAGTGAAAAAAAAAAACCCATCAGCTACAGGAACTGTAAACAGAATGGTTTCAGAATAGTAAAAGTGGAGTACCTACTCCATAATTAGAAGTCTGTGGCAGCCATTACAAATTCAAAATTCACTAGGATGAGAATGACAAAAGCACTATTGTCTAAAGTTTGCTTACGTAGAAAACTAAAGAAAAAATGAGCAAAGTCTTCCAGTGTGTCATGTCTAAATGTTTAGAAATCAGGATTAAGGAGTTTTTTTCAAGACTAATTAATATTAAAAGAATGATTTGTACACTCATTGCTGGCAACGCTTTTTGGAACTTTTCAAAGGAATCATGATAATGACTGTTTATTTTAAACTGTTCTAATGCAGTCAGATCATGCTGAAGAGTGAAGCTGACAAGTTCTAGTTATTCAGCTCAAGCACCAGGAAAACCATTCCCAGTATTTCACTGCATGACAGAACAAAACCTCAACCAAAACTTGCTATGAAACCAAGTTTTTCCAAACATTCGTGGGACAAGTTACTGTGTCAGGGGCAAACATTTTGAAACAGACTGTTGAATGAAATCCTCAAGAAGGCACCATGACATTAGTTGTCCTGTGAAGGATGTCAGCTGTTTAACTACCCTTCTGCAATTCTCCTTTATATCTTGAGAGCATCATGTGCAGCACGATAACCCTGACTGTACAAACTTACCAAACCAGTGCCTAAATTAGCACTTGAATTTGGCCAAGTGCATCCTTTTGGAATGTCTTTGCTGATCATGCCCATGTAGACAGCTTTAGTTCACGTAATGGAAACCACAGAAATCCCTGACATCCTCCAACTGCCAAGATCCACGTGGGATGTGATGAAAGCCAGACCTGAGCACAAGAACACAGTGCAGACACTGGGCCTTCAGCAGCCTCTGCCCTCAGTGAATCCGCTCCTCTTGGCTGCAACACTTCCTAGCACATGTAGAACCTGAGACGACCTCCTATTCTGCCACCAAGAAACAAAAGCAACATCAATACTAAACAGCACTAACTTGTTTTACACTGTTGTGATACGGAGTTCTAGAGATACTTCACTACAGCAAGTCAGAGTGTGTGACTTCATATAAATATTAGAGCCCATTTAAGACAGTCCACAAAATTTGCAGAATTTTTCAAACCAGCAATATTCTTCTGTACTTGTCTGAAAATCAGCTTCAGAGAATAAATAAATAAGAAGTTCTATTTACTTTATTCTTTAACCAAAACACCATTTAAAGTTAACACTGATGTAAACCAATATCTTCCCCCCAAAAAGAAAAGGACAGAAAACCAGTGGTATAGACACTACTTTTTCTTCCCTTAAATCCATGAAAAGGTCTCTGATAAGCAAAATTATTTATCTTTTCTAATAAACTGGATGCAGCAATGCAATCATTTACCCAAAGACACGCTTCACTTGAAACCTGCAGAAAAACACATTAGTGATAAATGCCAGTGTTATTTGTACTTGGTAAGTCACAGTGAATTTCTGCCTAAATGGAGAATTGGAAGTGATGCTGTCATTACCAGCAGACCCTATCCTTCACATCTCGAACGCTGTATTAAAATGAAGTCAACACAGAACATGGAAAGAGACACTGCCACCTCACTTCATTGTAATTGAATGTCGAGTCAAAGAACCTCAAATTCTATCAGCCACTGTTTAACAGGCTAGTTCTTCCTAAACACTTGAAAACAAATATATCAACAAAACTGACAAGTAATCTCCACTTGGACTATCGGTCACAGGCAGGTGACAACAGAACCTTCTTTCATTATGCTCGGTGCACTGGACTGGTGACGCCCGATACATAGACTGCAGACTGTAATTGGAAGCATGACAAAACTGAGAAAACAGGCACTAATTTATGTACCATTTCCTACTGCTGTCAGAAAAGGGTCAAGAACTTGTTGGAAAGCTACTTTGTAACAACAAATCCCTCAAACTGTAGTTCGTTACAGCTCTACTATGTACTATTACACATTCAATTACTTTATTTCTGCAAGAGCAGCCAATTCATAGTTATTCTGTTCCACACACTTTTAGCATGCATCAGAAACATCTGTTAAAAGAAAGATGCATGCTCGGAATCTGAATCTTCTTTCCTGTATCTTGCACATCTATAAAGCAATGATGAAAAACAAAAGGAATCATGTGTGTAAATCAGGAATAATTAATCTATAATGGCAGATTGCTGGAGGTAATGGAGAGAAGTCATTTTTAGGAATGTCATGTTCATTTATAAAAGAACAGAGCCAAGAGGACACAAGGCCACATGCTTCTATGTTTGCACCTGTGACAGTTATAGCATGTTCTCATGTAAAAAGCTAGCAGTTAGTAAGAAGTTTCAATATTTTGACCATATTCTGTTAGGCCCTCCAGACATGTATTTCCTTAATTTCCACAGAAGTAAATAACTTTATTTTATTCACAGGGAAATCTGACACAATGCAGGTTTCATTGTTATTTGTAGCACAAAAGAGTTTTGCAACATCACAGCCCTCTACAATTGCTGGTTCTACCATAAGTGGACAGAAGTACTACAAAAAAAGCTATTCTAAAGGTGAAAAGATTTTGAAACATGTGGAGGTCTCACTGTCAACTACAGTCTCCAAAAAGAAATGCTAAACACCTAACCTAGACAGCTGCCTAAGACACACTTTCACTGAAATTACCAAAATTCACCAAGAAAGGAAACTAAAAGAAAAACAAAATAACAAGAAGAAAACCAAATCAACTGGCCCCTCCCACAAAACCAAAAAAAGCCTCAACCAAACAATGCCCTCAGAAAACACCCCTGAAAGTCAAAAACACCCAAGTCTTAACTTGCAACCTATCAATGACTTGAAGCAGATTCTGATTGTGTCTTCTCACATTTAGTTTTTTTTAATCCTGCTTTTTGCTATTTATTACTGTATTTTTCACTGCCTTCTTCAAGAATTTTAAGTTAGATCACAGCTCTTTTGGTTCAGGGCAACTGGTAATATTGTCACATACGCAGAAATACTTGTAATCCATTATATTAATATTTTGCGTACTGAATTAAGCTTTCTAAAATTCTCAGAATAAAAGCTGCTTAAAGTTAGTGCCTCTCGTCTCAAGGGCACTCCAGTTTCTTTTTCTACCTTCTTTCTCTTTCCCATAAAGCTGCATTACTCAGTAACTTTCTGACTTCTTATGAATCCACACATGCTGAAAAATTTAAGTAACCATTTTCTTTGAAACCAGATTATAGATACACTGCTTTTTCCATCTCAGTGGGTCTTTCCACAATACACAGTTTCTGAAGAGTGATAATGCCTTCCAACTCCACACTGATGTCTGTTAAGCTCACTGCTAATCCTTCATCCCATTACATTTTAACTTAGGAAAAACAATGAAGGCATTGTTTTGCAGATCTGTTTCACAAACAGCATGAAAAGATGTAAGACATTCCAATCCAGAAATCTTTTACTTAATTATTCTCCATTTTCAGTATGAAAGACTAAACTTCTGTATTTGTTCATTTTACAGAAAATGTTCACCAGCAAAGCTCCTGTGCAAAGTTTTAATACCTCATCTTTTATAAAGTTATCACTCAATACAGGTACATTTCTTCCTGATCTGAGTCATAATTTTACATACAGCTACTCTGAAAGCACTGCTGGATGAGTAAAAGAACCCTAAATCAGAAAGTTTTTAATCACTCACTTGTTAAATTCTGTAATCTTGAACTCTATTACACAAATGACTGACATCTGCAATCTTGTTGCATCTATACTATTTGATTTGTATGTACATAAACAGTTGTCACTGACAGCTGTCTGCTGCTATACTGCAGCAGAATATTTCATCTCAGCAGAAAAACCCATTCATTTTAGGTGCATATGTTGCTTTTTAAAGACAACCACAAAGCCTGCAGGGCACATACCTTTTCGTAGTAAACTATTCCATATTCTTTATCATCGCACTTGACGCAACGGAATTCAATCATCAGGTACATAAAATTGGAGCTTCGTTTTTCCCTCTGAGGAAAGAGCCACCACAGATGTGTATCATTTATTGCAGGGCATCAATCTTCAGCATTCTCAGTACAGCAATTACCCTACTTCCTTTATGCTGTAACTGATTAATTAGGTTATCAGCTGCTGTAGCAATTATTCAGTTAAACATTTCATAGAACTACTTCAGACCATATCACCTCCTTCCTGACAATCTTACTACCTCACATTCCCACTTCATGATACACATCCACACTTAACAGATGAAATCCTTTTTTCATCAGCCATTTCCAACTGTGAGCTACAGGTATAAAAAAACGCAATGCAGAACAATCAGTTGACCACTGAGTAGTTGGTGTTTGCTTTTTTTTTTCTAAATCATTAGCTATAATTATGCACATCAAAGAACAAAATAGAAGATATGGAAAAAACAAATCACTTTCTTAAGATAACACCAGAAAAGCGTCAAAATAAACTTGGACTACAAGATTAGATTTGCAGCTTTTTCACCTTCAGAGGGAGATTTGCTCATGTATGCATTTTTTTCAAGGCTTTACCCAGAAAAAGTGCTTAGAACTTTAAAATCTAGGTGGGAAACAAGAAAGAAATTTAACAATGAGCAATTTCAATTCATTTAATGTATCCATATTGGCTTGACTTTCCACCATAGGCAAAGTGGTTCTCTATTTAAAGCACAGGTCCAGGAACTCTTATTGCTCTGTACTTTTACTGTCAGCAAAGAGGGGAAGAAAAAAGAAAAAAAAGGCTAAAGAGAGGATAGCCTTATTTTTAAAAAACAAAGTAATATTTACAGAGGTTTATAAAAACACATATTTCAGTTAAAAAACCAATCTAATTACAAATAGAAATACCCAAAGCTCTAATTACAAATAAGTCAGCAAAAATCTCAGACCAAAATGCAGGAAGAAACAGTTCTTTGGTGCAAGAAGAGTATAAAAAAATTTAACAGTCTGAGGCAATTTTGCTCAGTGAGGGTTAAAATCTCATTCAGGCATTAAACTACCAGATTATTCTCTTTTTTAAAAATATTCATTCATATCTTACAAATGTCTTTTCTCAGCACCCAAAGTTAAAAAAACAAAAGTTGGAACTGGTCTGGAACAGGCCCTATGTCTAAAAAGCTTCCCATTACAATCTAAATCCTAGAGCTAAATTAGTCATGCCTAACAGTGTTTGCTCCAGGCTGTTCCAAATTATTAATAAAGTCTGTCTTCCATGATCAAGTTCATCTGAAGCTGAAAACAGGTAAGACAGCTGTGTACTGTGGTGGACATACCCCAGCCATGTGCACTGGCTGCCCCAAAACCAGCTCTGTGCTGAGCTGCTCCTCAGCAGGGTGGGCAGCTGCTCTCAGGAGGGGATTCTGCCTCTCTGCACTGAAACACCACCTGCAGAGCCGCACTCACTGTTGCGACCTCAACACGAAAATGATGTGGACCTGATGGAGGGAGTCCAGGAGGCCACTAAGATCCCCCAAAAGCAGGAGTACCTCTGCTCTGGAGACAGGCTGGGAGAAGTGGGATTGTTCAGCCTGGAGAAAAGGAGGCCCCAGGGCCTTTAGAGGCCCTTCCAGTGCCTAAAGGGGACCTGTAAGAGAGCTGGAGAGGGACTTTAGACAAGGGCATGGAGCGAGAGGACTTTACTGTGAGAGTGTTGAGGCACTGGCACAGGTTGTCCAGAGAGATGGTAGAGATCTCATCCCCAAAAACATTTAAGGTCAGCCTGGATAGGGCCCAGAGCATCCTGATCCAATTGAAGATGTCCCTGCTCATTGCAGAGAGGCTGGACTAGATGGCCTTTAAATGTCCCTTCTAAACTAAACTACTCTGTGATTCTCATTATTGCTAAAGTAAAATCAGCTTTAAGCTTCCGAAGAATTATGTTTCCTTTATCATATACACTAGCAGTTGAAAAAAAAAACCAAGCAGTTAAGAGTCAGTCTCCTAAACAAGTGAAGGGTCATATTAGCAAGATAAAACCCTCCAAAATTCCAAATCTGATGTATAGTGACTTACCTCATTGATCATTTCTATTTCTCTAAAGGTGAGTCTGTCCAGCCAGTCCACTTTCACCATGTGACCTTGCCGATGAGACTTGGTGAGCTGCATGAAAAAACACAATGATAACATTTAAATTGTTCACAGCAAAAAAAAAAGGACACCAAAATTATAACAGAGACACTAATATGAAATCAGAAGAAAAAAATAAAGGAACTGAAAAAAAACCTCACCTTGTACAGCATACACATAGTAACATAGTAAACACCTTGAAAACGCCAAACCGTGTCATAAAAGTAAGTCTACTATCTAAAATACCAATCCCAGAAAAGACCATAATAATTATCCAGGCACACCACCTTTGCATTTTTAACATAGCAAATACAGGAACCAATTTTTTAACTAAAGTCACATAAGAAAGACATTCCAATTTTTGTATTACTATGTTTCATATAGTAAAACAAAAATAAAGTATTTCAAAAGCTATCCATATGGAATAATTGTGCCTGTGTCAGCCTTACCTAAAAAGGTTTCCAGACTGGGACTGTAACTGGGTCAACTGAAGATCTTAGAGCAAGTTATAGACAACTTGCTCTCTCTTTCTTTAAGGCATCCCATCAGTAGCTCAAGTTTTATTCCCACGTTTACAAATTACTGTAGCAATAGCAAGGAAGTTGTTTAAACAACTCATTAAGAATGGAAGATAAGATGAGAGTATACTACTTGTAGTTACAGATACACTAACACAATTGTTTATGAAACATCCAGCAGTACACAACACAAATAGGAAGATCATCTTTTCGGCTCCTAAGAAATCACAAGAGTTCTTCAAAGAAAATCAGTAATTATTGCAGAATGCAAGAGATGCAGAGGGACTAGAAGACATGACATTCCTTCATCCCTCAAAGAAATCAGTATCTGTCTAGAAAATGGCAAGCAAAGAGACCCCTCAAAATTATTCTTTTTAGGGGAAAAGTTACAATCATTATTTCATTAACTTTATTCTGTGGTCAGCCTGCCCTCCCATTAGCATCTAAATGGGAACAGGTCACACAGTCACACCGACTGTCACTTCTTGCCCAGCTAGGGGACAGGCAATATACAAAGACCTAGGAGAGCAGGAATGGAAGGTACTGGATGCAGGAATACCTGCACACAACACAAGAGCACACAACAGCAGTGAGAACACAACAGCAGTGTGCTGCTTCCACACAGAACTGGAGATGGTATCAGTACAAAAAAACAACACAGGTGATTTAAGACTTTAGGAATACACTGGGAGATGTCCAGGTTCCACAGTCTGTCAGGTACATGCATAGACCTTCCAGAGGTCAACACTAGAAGTACACTAAAAATAAAATTGACTATGAAGACAGAGAATGGAAGAGTTTGCACTAATCATACTGTTTCATTATTCTCTCCCAAATCCCCATTAAACTGATGTCTTACCAGGACTGGTGCAAGTATATTGAGCTAAAGTCTATCTAATAAAAGTCTTGGGGAAAAAAAACTTGGTCAAAATTCTTAGTTCATTTTCTTGTTCACTGCACTAGAGAATAAAGAAAATAATTTTGTATGTTTCAGAAGAAAATTATTTATATTTTAAACCTCTAAACCTCCTTTAAAGAGGAAAAAAGTCGTAATACAGTACGAGTCTGCATACAAGACCTGAAAGATCTGTGGACATATAGATACACAACAGAAGAACTGTTGTCTTGAATTAATATTTGAAGCTTAAATTAAGAGAGAAGCTGGTGTGTTCCTTTCAGGGAAAGAAGTATTCATCATCTGCTACTAAGTAAGATGCATCCCTTTAGACAGTATCTCAACATTATTATTATCTAATTTCATTCAGCCAGCAGGAGATGTGAGGGAAATGAATGGATCAAAAAGAATGTAAGAGTACTTTTAAGTAGAATAAATTAACACACCACTCATGGGAGAAATAGCTTAATTAATTAATGTTTGAGCATGCTAAAATATTCCACACTCTTCCCATTAATATTCCTTAGTACACAAAAAACCTGCATTCACAATGCCTCCAGAATGCAAAGATTTTTCATCAGTAGCAATTTTGCTAGCAAAATTCATGTGTTCTGTGAGAGCACAACCTTATAGCACCTCAACATGAAAGTGTAGACTTGCCACAGTATCAATTATTTAAGGTAAAACGACGCAACTCCTTGTCTCCAGTGACTAGTTTTATACAAATTCTGTGTAATAATAAAAAACACATACAGACATAAACTCAGAAGCATGACAAGAAAAGTTATCTTTTAGATGGAAAGAAGTTCCTTCACAAGCTCTTCTCAAAAGTTACCTGTTACATGGAGGACTCTAGTTTGGGCTCTGGTACCAGATATTGATCAATAGCACAACAGTGGACAAGTCTGTTCAATAAACAGAAAAAAAAACCAAACCAAGAACAACAAAGCCCACACAAACTCATCACATATACACCTAGTTCTAGTCCTTTTACCTACATCTAAATATACCTTCACGTAGAGTAGTATAGGAGGCATTCAGGAACTGATGAGTAAGTAACAGAAAAACTGAAGCTGATCGTGTTTCAACAATGGCTGTTTAGGAGTGACACATCACAAGCACCTCATCTGCTGTGTGAACAGCTGTGCAAATGAAAGCTCCCACAGACATATTACCCAGAAATCCTACTAATTTCCCTAGCATCAGATGGTAAAATGATTTTATAAAAGGGGTCACAACAAAATACCAGTGAAAACACTCATCTTTCAGAAATTAGCATCTCCCAAAACAGCTTTCATAAAAGAAGAATGGGGGCAGTGATGTTATTAGCTTTTTGTTAGCCATTAACTACAACTCTCAAATTGGATGCGAAAGAATTCCCTCCTATTCCTCAGAGGCCTTGAGCCATCATCTTCCAAATGCCAAAATAACAGGCTGAAACAGAATGAGCTATTTCAAGACTGAAGTACACTACTTTATTTGTGCTTTTTGAGCTAGCGTGTGTAAGAGAGTGGTAACGTTTGCATAACAGAACTAACATGAAAGGAATGGCCTGCACTCTCAAAGCCTTTCTCAGAAACTCACTGCATCCATCATATAACCATGAGATTAACTGTAAACAAGACTTGATATTTCATGTCCGTCTACAGAGATTCCTTAGGCCAGAGGGCATTTATTCTACTATGCTCAAGAAATGGGGCAATACTGGCTTTAACAAGCTTTCCATTATAAATTCAATGCAAATTACACTAATAAAACAGAGACCCTAAATGAAAGTTATTGTTGTCATAAATCTCTAGATGAGAAAATGGTTCTATCTCTCAGTGGGAGTCCCACAAAGATCTGGACAGAACCTGAGAGACCACGATTAAGAAGAAAGCTCACTGAGTAAGTGGACTGAGTGGTTTGGAAAGCTTGGGGTAAGCTTACCTGAATAATCAGAAATCAGCTAGTAAAACAAACCAGTAACACACTGATCAATTCCAGTGGTTTTGATGGTAAGAATATATTCTGCCATCAAAAGCTTTGAGACAAAAATACTAATATACATATTAGTACGAGCTCAAATTAATGAAACTTGGGTTAATTTTTGCAGTTCTATTCAAGTTCTTTCTAATGCAGAGGTATGTCACACACTTCTGAACACTACACCAGACAGCCTCAAAGCTAATGTATGGCTTCTGAAAGAAACCAGACTATCCTCACGAGTTACTGTTAGGAGATGCTCTTATTAAACCCGATGGAATTTTGGCTTTAAACATCCTCAGGGCATACTCATGTTTTCATTTTTTACAAAGAATTCAGATCCTAAGTTGTTCCAACAGAATGTTATGTGTATGAGAAGGTACTTACATATCCCCTTTTATAAAACACTTCAGAAGCAATTAAATAAAATCTGGTTTACTTCTTTGTATAAATCCTGTGAAATACCTAACTAACCAAAGGAAGAGAAGCTCTCACTTGAGAAAACAGCACAGGAAACTGTCTTCATTTCACTCCAGTGAAGTGCATGTTTGTCACATACATTTTAAAGGTTACTTGCCATTCCATTACCTTTGCCAAGCGGCTCATTTGATCTTCAGAGACTGTGCTGCTGGTTCTCCCCGGAGTTTTGGTGGGCTCTGAGCCATCAGCTTCTACATTGGGCCAGACTTTCAAGTCATGCATTCCTTGTCGAAACATACTGCAGGGAAAAATACAGAATCACTTCAGTAAATTCAAAATAATACAGCTGTCAGGGATCAAAGTTCAGCAGCAGCTGCAAGAAAATGAAGTGGTTTGCGTTGCCAAAACTACAAAATTGCATAATTGAACTCTACTGCAAAACTGCCTTGCACCTTGCGCCCTCTACAGCCTTTATTTTACTAGCACATAGAGTTTAGAAGAAAATTGTGAAGTCTGAGATAACTTACTTGGTAAGTGGAAGAAAAATGGGTAATTCCCAAAGTCAGGGGGCAGTACAAACACGAAGTGAGGAGACAGCTCAACCTTGATAGTTTTATTATTTGTAACGAAGAAGAAACTATTCCCCTTGACTTGCAAATTGTAACTCCAGATCTGCCAGTATGAAAAACAACTAAGAAAACTACCTAAGTTGCATTTGAAGGTCAACTGACATAAAGCCTTCTGAGCTGCCAAATAAAGAAAAAAAACCCCACACCAAGTAAAAAATGCCACAACCCTCAACACATCACTTTCTCCATCAATGCTTGAAATTGAACATGTGCAGCGAACAGAACTTTGCAGGGTAACTGACCACATCTTTTCTCTGTAAAACTCTGCTTCCCTTGCATATTTGTGCTGATGCATCCATAAAAGATGCACCAAGAAATCAAGGGCATTACCTTTGCCAATGAGCTGATCACCTAACTCTAACAACTTCAGGTAAATACAACCAGTTAGAACATTTTAAAAAGTGAAAATTAAAAACAACAATTAGAAAGACCATCTGACCTTGAATTTACACATCACTTCATGGAATACTACTACAATGGTTTTCATTTACAAACTACAGAATTCAAAAATTTTTTGTTGTTTCTCTCCATCTACTTCATCCAAGTCCCAGAGGCTGGAAATAAGACTTTTAAATGAAATTTATTTTCATCTTTTTCCAGTACTACGCTCTAATGCTTTAACAGCTACCAGCAGTCTTTGGGCACAATCCAATTGATCCAGTTCAATTTTTTGCCCTAAGGCAATGTCATTCTTTTTTGTCAAATCAGTATCCTCAATGAAAGAGATACAACCTCTCTCTACAGTCACTTTCTGCATTCAAGCATCATTACAGCAGCTTTCTTAACGATAACCTAAACTTTTCCTGCACTTCAGACTGACCTTATTACTTCTCATCCACTGGATAGACAAAACAGGCTATTTCTCCCCATTTTCCAACACTATGTACATAGTAGAAAAATGTTGCACATAGCAGAAAAATGTTCCTACATTCTTTTTTTCAACCTCACCAGGTGTAACACCTCCTCTATCACACCTGTTTGCTAGACATTCAATGACACAGACTCCCAGTTGTCAGAAACTTGCTTGAAGTTGGTTGCAAAGAACAGAACACATCCCAGCTGAGTAGAAAAGGAAAGGATAAGAAAAGGAAAAGGATACAGCAGTGTCCCTGATGCACATGCCTGTACACTGTTCATGTAGTCAATGTTTGCACATTTTACAGGAGCACCATGATGCTGAACCACACAAAACTTAAGATTCACTCTAAACTACAAGTCTATTCCTCTGCTTTCCTGGGCAGCTACTCCCCACTCTGCATGTGATAACAATCAATTGCAAAAAAGTACCTGTGCTTCTTAATCTTCATTAGAACATAACCTATTTTTTCAGTCTCCTTTGCACTTGGGCAAGATCCTTTCAAGGTACTGTTCACCATGTAGTACACTTTAATCCTTCCCATCCTAGTCTTACCATCCACAAATTTACTGAACACACCCTCTACTGGATCACAGCATATTAGCTTTGAAAAGTGCTGATTTACTGAGCGACATTTTATTCCCTATAAATAACACTGCATTCACAGCCTAACTGCAAGCCAATTAAATAAATTGTTTTAAGTAATCAGTATTGGCGTCCATGCATTACAAGGGTGTAGGTATGATTTCAGCACTTGCTATCTTAAAATCCAAGCTTGTAGATGGTAAAAAAAGAAAAAAAAAAGCCTAAATTTGGTGTTATACAGGAGAAGATTTTTTCTGCACAATACTGCAGCAAGTGTGAAATTACATTCAGGAATAAGTGGAAAAAATCATCTAGGTATCATGATTTTTCAGACATGTAATTGTTAACCTAGTTTAGAAAACATTTAAAAACTTATCTCTCATAACCCCTGCTACCTTACTATTCACAGATGAGCTTACAATATCCACCAGAGAAGAAAAAGCAGTATACCCATATTTTCCGAAGAGCGACACCGTTGTTCCTCCCACAGGAACGGCTTTACCAGGTCCATACACATCCCAGATGGTCAGAGCCACCTGAGCATTGCGAGGCAAGTCTGGATACTTCACAGGCAGTTTCAGCCATTCGTTCCAGCTGCAGAGAAACACTGTTTATTAGTCATGAAGCTTTAGAACTCAAGTTACTATTACTTTACACAACCCAGATTCTCCTCAGAATAAAAATTTCTTGGGGCAGATGGACTATTTTCCTGTGGGCATTCAAACACCTGTCTAGAGCATGACTAAAAGAAAAATATTCTGGTTTGATGACTGAGTAGCAAGAATCAGGCTGTAAGCAAACAGTATGAAAATGTGCCACTCCAGGTCTCAGTAGTTACTTAAGTAGCAAAACATGCCCAAGCACACAAGCAGCAATTTTATCACTTACCCCTTACACAAAAAGGTTGGTTTTCTGCTGTCAGGTAATACTAACCATACAGACACTTGAAGAAACATTTTGAAGAAGACAACAAGAAACAAATCTTTCTGACAGAAACAAAAACTTGATGTCCCACTAACTATGAGGAATATGAAATAAAAGGCAAGTCACTTACTTCCATCTAGTGCTAAAAGCCTTGTAGGAAGTTCTAACTGGAAGAGCAAGAGGCTTCCCCTCTGCAAACACCTGACAAGTTACATACAAGTCAGAGCACGTCTCTTGGTACAGTCCTGAGAACTTCAGCATCGGGTCTTCTAAGAGAGCTTTGTAGCTTTTCTGTTCTCTTTTCCCTTCCAGACTTCCTCTGTGGGGGAGGGGAAAGGGGAGGAGGAGAAGAAAAAGAAAACACAAATAAACCAGAATTTATTCTATCCGTAGTAGAAATCCTATTGCATTTCTGTAGCTTATATTTAGATTACCCAGTACTGAGGCTTTGCATTACTTGCTGGTAGTAAAATCCACATACCAGAGAGGAACTCAGGATGTGAAATGCTGAGCAAACACAGAATGTATTGTTGTACTGATTTAGGTGGGGTAGGGGGAAGAGCAGGGAAGGCAAGAATTACTTGTCTTTTAAATGGAGGAGATTTTAAACTTCTTCTAGTACAACCTGTGGATTCTCAGACAACCCTTAAGTAGGGCAACAATAAATGAGAAGACATATGCTGCTATTATTAAAAAAGACAAAACAAATATTAGATTACATGTGCTCCAAACACTATTTGGGAAAAATAAAACAAAACCCAAAACAACTATGGTAAGTAAATTTTAATTTTTCAAGACCTATGAAATGTATGACTGGCTCTGGAAGTTAATTATCTCTCAAATCCACAACAAAATAAAGTTCACTTAAGCAGACTGTTCAAATAAAATTTTGTTAAAGCCTTGCAACATTTTGGACAATATTACTGTTAAGAGGAATTGATGGAATTTCTCAGGCTTCAGCTATACCACAACAAAAACAGTCATGCACATTAGATATGTGACTGTGGATGCACACATTAAAAAAAAGGAACTGAGGTGGTGGTGATGGGAAAACATATAAGATAAATCTTTCACCAAACAAAAATCTGTTTGGTTCACAAAATCACTTCAAAGCAAATGAACAAGCTACTACTTGCATGGAACCGGCACTGCACATTCTAAGGATAACATACACTCTTATGTGCTAAAACAAAAAATGCTAGTTATAATCTTGTTTGGTGAAATGTTTTGGTGGAGTCAAAGAGGTCACATGAATCTGGTTCCTGATGGCACAGAACGGCCTGGACTGGCAGGGACCTTTAAAGATCATCTAGTTCCAACCCCTGTCATGGGCAGGGCCACCTTTCACTATCATCACTTGTTCAGAAGTTTAACAACCCTAAATAAGCTTCTCCCAGTTAGTTTGCCAGAAAAGTGGAATGTACTTTGCATATACTACAGTTTAGAGTCAGCCACATTCCTCCTACACAAAACTTCCCATTGTTGTGACAAAGAAAAGTAACTTAAAAAGTGAACCAAAAATTGCATCACTGTGTGGTAACTCCAGCTTCAACAAAAGTGCTTCCACATGCTCAGGTAGGAACATATTTGCATGCTGCAGCACCTGGACCTTCCTACAATAAAATACCCCACTAAGAGCACCATACTTTCAGAGGAGTATGAAGACAAGCAGCGAGAGTGTAACAAGTTTATCTCCTTCCCTTAACACTGAGGAGCGAGCTGTGACACAGTGGTGGCCTTCCTGAAGGGAGCTTACAGGAAAGAACAGGGAAGACTATTTACAACAGCATGTAGGAACAGGGCAAGAGGCGATAGCTTCAGACAGAGTAGCCTTAGATTAATCAGAAAAAAAATTCTTTACTGTGAGGGTAGTGATGCAGTGGGACAGGCTGCCCAGAGATGCTCTGGCTGCCCCATTCCTGGGAATGTCCAAGGCCAGGCTGGACGGGGCTGGGAGCAGCCTGGGATAGTGGACGGTGTCCCTGCCCATGGCAGGGGGTGTAACAGCTGGTAGGCTTTAAAGGTCCCTTGTAACGCAAAACAATCTGTGGTTCTGTGGCAGGTGAGAGGCTATGGGAGCTTACACTGACAATCGCTGCCTTAGAGCGCCTGAGGACACGGGACATCTGACGCGCGTTCGCAGCACAGCTCCAGCACGGCCCCTCTCCCGCCCCGTCCCGTGGCCTCCCCGCACGCCGGGACGCGGGCAGGGACGCGGCACCCGGAGCTGAGCCAGCACCGCCTGTGCCCGGGCACCGCCGGGCTGCGACATCAGCGCACCCGCCGAGGGGCGGGCGGCCCGCTACCCCCCCGGGGCGGCAGCGACCGCTTCCCACCGAGCCCCGACGCCGCTCACTCACATCTTCAGCTGCACGTTGATGTCCAGGTCACAGCTGTACACATAATAAAGCCTCTCGGTCTCGCCCATGGCCGCCGCCGCCGCTCCCCGCCCGCCCCCTCAACGCCCGCGGGCAGCAGCGCCGACCTCCCCAACCCCGCTCCGAGCATGCGCCGCCGCCGCCATCTTGAGTAAGGGAGGAAGGAGCAGTGCCGGCCCTTGACCAAAATGGCCGGCGGCAGGGGGCGTCCCCCGCCTTCCTAGCACCATGGGTGCGCGGCGTTCAACATAGCGGCGGCAGCCGTCAGCGGAGGGCTGGGTGCGGCTGCGTTGTGCCGTCTGAGAGCGGAGAGGGATGGAGGCTGACAGCAATTCCTCATAGAATCACAGAGTATGCTGACTTTGAAGGGATCCACAAGGATCATCGAGTCCAGCTCCTTGTCCTGCACGGGATATCCCAACTACATGGTAGGAACCATGTGCCTGGAGCATTGCCCAAGGGCTTTTTGAACGCAGACAGGCATAGTGCTGTGACCACACCCCTGGGGAGCCTGTTCCAGTGCCCAACGAGCCTCTGGAAGAAAAACCGTATCCTAAAATCCAGTCTAAACCTCCTCTGACTCAGCTTCATGCCATTAGTTCAGATCCTGTTCACCAGAGTGAAGAGATCGGTACCTTCCCCTCCTCTTCCCCTCATGAGGATTTCGAAGACCACGAGGTCTCCCCTTGGTCTCCTCCAGGCTGAATAAACCCAAGTGATGTCTGCTACTGCTCCTGAGGCTTCACCTTCAGACCTTTCACCATCCTAGTGGCCTCCTTTGGACCCTCATAGAATAGTTTGGGTTGAAAGGGAACTTAAAGTTCCTCTGCTTCCAGCCTCCTGCCACAGGCAGGGGTACCTTCCCCTAAACCAGGGCTCCTTCCAGAGCTCAGAGCTCCATCCAACTATGCCATTATTTGTACACTGAAGTTCAGACTTAATAGTTTTTCTAGTAAAACCCCTCTATTACTATCAGTTAAGTAGTTTCCATACAAATTAGATAGCTCAAGGAAAGGGTCTTCACCGGGGCAGGGGTCTTTTTGTAGGTGTGACTTCTAGTATTATATTGAATATCATTTAGCTATAGGATGCATGGGCCTTGAGTATTTTGCCAAGTTAGCAATGTATACGTGGACATACATCAATATCTTGATTTCTTGCATCTTTAGAGCTTGTTAATTCCTGGATGCCCTTGGCTGAGGGGTGCTGTTCCACTGATTAGGTCCCCTTTCTTGCCTGTTATGTTACTGACACCTCTGAAGGAGACTGAGCAGAAATGACTATGCTGTTCTCCCACTTGTGCAGGATGTGGACATCACATGACTGCATTAATTACGATCACTGTGTGATCACCACACTGACTTTGGTAGCTTTTTTATATTCCTCATTTGTTTTCTCCTCATTTTTCCTGTCCCCCGTTTCTATTAAATAAAGAAGAAATGGAACTTACAATAATTCTCTTGATTAAGGCAAAAGCAACACAAATTAAGAGCAGAACCAAAAGCAACAACCCAATGTCCCGAATTAAAGATGCCCAGCACCCTGATATTCCTAGCCCCGAGAGGGCGTCCTCCAACCATGTCTTAGTCTCTCGTTTTATAGTGTGGATCATATTCTGCATGTCCTGCACTGTCCGGCGAATGTCCGTGGCATGAGATGACAGATTGAAGCAGCAAAGTCCCTCGAACTCCTGGCAATCGTGGTGATGTAGAAGCAGGAAGTAGTCGATAGCAGCCCGATTCTGGAGCGTCGCCTTTCTGGTTATCTCCTCATCTGCCAGGAGGCCGCTGATGGCGATTGATGTAAGGTTCGCTTGCTTAGCCACCCAACTCTCTAGGTGGCCCAATTCACTTAGAGCCTTAGCTGCTGCCACCCAAGGCAAAAAGAGCGATACAGCAGCTCGTTTTAGGTGCGCCCAATGGAAAATTTCGGCATTACAATTTTCGTCCAATTCCTCCACATCCCTCTTTTGGCGTGCCAATCCGGATTTCTTGCGCCAGTCGTAAATATGGGTCATGTTGGGGGTAAACAGCATCAATCGCCCTAAGGCACACGGACCTCCGAGAAGGTGAGAGGGGATGCCAGCCCACACGTGGTCGCCGCATAAAAGAAAAATACCTTTGGGGAGAGCCCTAGGGGTAAAACCGGGGGAGGCGGCTACCTCGGGGTAGGCGACCCGCTGACACCATTTATCTGGTTGGTACCTTTTTTGCTAGTGGGCAGTAGTTAAAACCGGACGCTTCCTTCCAAGGTAAGTGTGTTTATAGGTGAAATTAACACAATAGGGGATAGGTAAATTATTGGGTGTAACTGAAGAGGAAGCTAAAAGGGTAAACTCAATTGGCTCTGCAGATAATCTCAGGAGAGTGACGACCCATTCACCCCAGATGACTAAGGGGTTCTTTGGGTCACTTTTATAATGTACTCCCGAGGCTATCCTTGGAGCAGTACGACCCCGCCATACTCCGTTGTTATACATCTCCAGCAACTTGAGG
>VZTJ01006762.1:0-43899 GCA_013397795.1 Orthonyx spaldingii
CCTGAGTAAACCCACGACACAGGCTCAGCAACAAAATCTAAATCCTGATCCAAACATAAATGCTTGCAAATATATGTTGCAGATTTGCCTCAAGTCTCAGACTTAGGTGCTGGCATCCCTAAGAAAAGCATGACGGTATGAAATGCCACATTGTGATGTTTTTTGGATTCTGCTAAATTCCACTAGCTACCTGTGATTTTGCAGCTGTGAGCTGAGTAACTGCAATGTTTCCCATTTTATTGCATCTGTGGTTTCTATTTACGGACTTACTGGCATGAAATGGCCACAGCTGGCTAAATGTTCCTAAAATGAATGTACATTTACCTCCAGGGTAAAACTGCCTTTTTCTCAAGTGGTATACTCAGTATAGACACTGCCTCACAGCAATGATGCAGCATCTTGATGCAAACATGGTTCATCACTCAGGACTTTGGCCAGCCTAAAGCTCAGCATCCCTTTCACGCTCACTGCACTTAGTGCCTGTAAGGTTTGCTCTCATAAAATATGCACCAGTCTTTGAACCATAGTGCAAATCTGAATGCAGTATCTGGAAGGTACTGGTTGAGGGCATAAACTTGGCAGCCAGAAAGATGACTGGGTCTGAGCTTCCCGAAGTGAGAGTGATCTGAACTGCCTGATTTGAATTCTCCAGGGACTTTCTTACAAGGAGAGGTACCCCTAGCACAACTTTAGAACAAATTCACTCTCTGTGTGGACAAGAACTCCCACTCCCTCATTTAGGTCAAGAGGATGGTAAGACAACTTCCTTTTTTTTCTTGCTCTTGTCTGCATCAGCAGGCACAGGAAAAAATTAGGTGTTCCTATCCTTTCACACAATGCCCTCTTGCAGCTTATGTCTCTGATGGTACAAAGGATACTTCCTTGAGCATCAAAGCTATTTTGAAAGCAACCTAGTAAAACAAGAGGTCTCTCTGGGTTGAATGAACTGCATCAGGGATCAAGAGATATTACTACAGAGAATGCTACAGCACAAATGCTTGATTAGACCAGGCCTTTATTGCTTTGAGGTTATGATGATTGTATTAGTGATTGCATCATTAAACCACGACATACACTGCTCACGTTTAACTGCTGCCACCTGCATCCTAGAGGAACAGTGTTTTCCAATTTTCAGCTTGTATGTGCTGTGGGATGTACATGATTTATTCCAATGATACCATGCAAGAGCATAGAATGTGTTGCTTTGGCCAGGATTAAAAAAAGGAAAGATATTTTGTAACACAGGATGCATGCTCTGGGTTTGGACAGCAGGCGACTAACCTAAAAATCAAGAGCACCTCATTGAGAGAAATAACTCTAGAAAGAAAGAGCTTAGGGGCTTTTTGAGCCTTTATTTGCCCTATGTTTGGGGCCAGGATTCCTCTCTGTGTTTATTTGTACCTTGTTAAACAGCTGGCAAAGTAAAAATGAAAATTGGCTAAGCCCTGAAATGCCCGGTCATTTGTGTGGGTGGAAAGGAGCAGCAAGGCCAAAGCAGAAAGCATCTGTCCGCTGGTCAGTGTGACAAGAACAGCTGACATTGAAAAAAAACCCTGAGAATTAAAAAAAACCATCCAACCTCTCTGCTAGGAACAGCCAAACAAATTAAAACAAAAGACATAGAGGTCAAGTCTATTGGTTTTAACCCTGTCTTTGTATCCTCAACATGGTCTTTTTTTTTTAACCCTGCTGTTCCAGCTATGTGTAATAATCATACTGTGCTGAAATTGCATCTGTTTCAGTATCATGGCTAAGAATACAAGACGACTTCATTGGACTGGGAAGGGAAATTCCAAGGTTTAGTGCAACTATCATAAAGAAAAAAATACCAAGGTCCTGTATGAAAACTATACATACCTGAAGAGTGTGACACCTCACTGAATTGTTATCACCTACAGAGTAAAATAGTGAAGGTTCATTCAGCAGCAGCAGCAGCAGCCAGCATTTTATAGCAGGAAATTTTAAAAACTCAATAGAAAGTAGAATGAAAATTCAAACATAAACACAATTATTATGTAAATGGAACTGAACAGAAATCTGGCTCTAGTCATACTGGGTTTTTTCCAGCTAGCTTGCTGTGGTGTCCATGATGTGATAGGCAAATCCCAAATACATAACATATCATAATCCTTGCTCCTCTGAGCATGCTATCCAAAACTGAAAATTGCACATTACAAAAAAAGATCTCTGCAATTTGAAGAGCCTGTAAATAGCCAGCATTCTAGTTTCATTTCTCCTGAAGTGCAGAATTCCCTCTGAATATGAAAAGGGCTCTTCAAAGCCCAAACAAAAGGACTGTTTGGCTGACCATTTTCATAATAAACATATCCCACACGGTTTGGCATCCCTAATTAGAAGCCCAGAGTAATCAGGAGAAAGTGCATTGCAGACAGCAATGTGTAACACAGCAGGGAGATTCTGCAGCGCTACTATGAGAATACCAAAAACCTGAAGGTCATTATTTTTCACTGGTTCCACGCCACACTTGCTGCTGTGTTTCCTTTTTGCAACCCAGAATGAGCGTGGCCCCTTGCACTGGGAGGGCTGTGAGAATCATAGAATCAGCGAATGATTTGGGTTGGAAAAGACTTTGAAGATCATCCAGTTCCAACACCCCTGCCATGAGCAGGGACACCTTCCACTAGACTAGGTTGCTCAGATCCCCATCCAACCTGGCCTGGAACACTTTCAGGGATGGGGCATCTAAACCTACTTTTCTTTTACTCTTTTTAAAGCCATTTCCCCTTGTCCTATCTCCACATACCCTTGTCAAATGGAAGAGATGGGCCAGCTGGACATGTTTTTCCCTGTGCTTCAAAGACAATGTCACAGCTTCTTGCAACGTCTGCCATGTGTTTGCAGGCCAGTGTGTGGGCTGAGTCGTTGCCTTGAGGGACCAAGGACCACTTCTATCATAGGCAGATAGGACAATAAAGCTACTTGGCTGCAGCTCTGAACATTTTATTTCACTGGAGGGATAACCAAGCTCTTTGTTTTACAGCAGTGGCATGAGTGTTCTTAGGAAACTGAACGATGATGAAATGGATCTTTTCTAATCAAAATCACTCCCTGTCATCCTCAGTGAAGAGGAAATTCTGACAGGATCGATGCCGTTCCAGAAGACATGTCATCACAACGGTACAACACATATTGTCTAAAGTACCTGATATCTAATATAGTTTTATCAGCTTAAATCACATATTTTGTCTGTTTCCCAAACAAGATTGTTCTTACCGGCAATCGACAAAAAAAGATGTTGATATAAAAGAAATGCCGTTATGTCTACCTAAGTTAAGTGCATAATACTAGCTTTGTGTTACTATAACTTCACTAGTGGAATGAATTTAAGTTAAAAGAGGCATTTACCCTTTCTGTCATTCAATAAATGGCTGACAAGCACTGCAGTGAAAAAAAGCAACTCCTACATAGCACTCTATTTTCTTTCAAGTAGCTGGTTTTGGTCAACTTTGGTGAAGTAGGAGGGATGTAGGGGAGGGGTGCCATGCATCTAAATGGAAATACACACTTGAATAGCAGACACATCAGGAAGTTATATATGGCTGAGATACTAATGGCATAAGCCAACTTGAGATAGAAATGCATAAAAAAATTATATGCCAGTAAAAGGTCTGCAATCTTAGCAGTCCCACAGGACTCTCTGGCTTACTCAGAGGCACAGACCTTGATATAGTCAAGTCTAAGACATTACAGTTACAGTAGGGAAAACGACATTTCCATTGATATATGACATAAACTCATCACTTGGCCTAGAAGCAGAATTCATCCAGACATACAGAGATTCATAAAAAATGTATTTGAACTAGCAAATTATTGCCATCCCTTAGGACTGGTGGGCTGAAAATACTCAGTAACTTGTTGCACTAAAATTCAAGGAACAGCTTGCAATGTGGAGCCCTACTCCCGCAGAATCTGGCCCTCAAGTCTTTATGGTTCCCGTCTGTTCAGAAGACTCTTCCATTGCTCCCTCATTTCTTGTTTTCCCGAATAACAAAAAAATAGCAGTTTCGGGTTTTTTCTTTTTAATGATGTCTGGTAGATGTGTTGTTTTCATTTGTAGCATATGTGACGTGGCTTTTAGAAGTAATTTATTTTTGGTGGCAAGCTGCTGATGCTTGCACCCACGTTGGCTGTTAGCAATTAACACCTTCTGGTCCACTATGGACAATTTCCCATTTACTGCTTTTTAAGGTGCTAAAACTAATCTCCACCAGCTCTATGTCCTATAGCTCCATTTCACCCATTTTCTTACTGATAGCCAAGGTTTTTCTTTTCCTTGACTAATGACACACATCCCAGAGGATATATGGAAGTACCCCTACAAGATTTTCTTAAGCAGAATCCTCTCTGACGAGGAGACTGAGGTGAGACAGTATGTGTTGAAACCTTCTCAGAGGCGTTAACATGGACAAATATGAGTTTTGGCTGTGAAAACAACAGGTGTGAGAGGAAGTCACATGAAGAGAAGGAACTGAGGATGTCCTTGTTACCTGTTAAAAGTCTGGCATATCAGCCAAATAAAACATAATGACATTCATTGCAGCATTAGTGGCATTAACTTCATAGCATTGTTCTCATACAAAGAAAACTCCTAAAAAATAATATCCAGACCTAAGCACTGGTGCATTGATATGCATTGGACTGGGCACTTGGTGGATACATACTTGCGGCTACGTGGCTACTGGCATCTCTGCACGTCTGAGTCTGTGCATTCCTAACTGCAAAGAACTTCGACACTCACCTCTTCGGCACAATAATGAGTTCAACTTAAAATTACATATAATAAAAACAACAACAACAACAAAAACCCAAACAAAAAAAAACCCCAAACCAACCAACCAACCAACCCAAAACCAAAATATCCAGGACAAAAGGAAAATTTTTCTGGATTCCAGATTCATGGTTGCACTTGTTCACCTGATAGAAAGGGAGGATGGATTTTTCCATCAGAAAAATCCAAGTTTAGACAAATGCTTTCACTTTGTCATGATCTGTGCCCCAGTAGTATCCATGTTTTAAGGCCCACGTGAAAATCTCACAAGACCAGATCTCCTTCAATGCTTTTGTCACTTCTTATTTCTGGTCATGAGAACAAAATTGCAATAATGATGAAAAGCCTTATGTACATGGATTTCACTGCTTAAAACTATTGCGTCTACTTTTCCTCCTTGAAACATTTCCTTTTTTTGTTTTTTTTTGTGGGGGGTTGAGGGGTTTTTTTGGGGGGTTTTTTTTTGGTTGGCTGGGTGTTTTTGGGTTTTGGGCAGGGGGTTGGGTTTGGTTTTTTTTTGGGGGGGGGGGTTTTTTGTTTGTTGGTTTTTTGTTGGTTTTTTTTTGAACATGGAAAGGAAGCATTAAACACTCAGAGATTCTGACACCTGCATGACTGTACCTCTCCCACACTATTTGATGATATATGGATTCATTGCAAGCTGAAAGTCCTAATCTTTGCATCCATTAGAGTGAGTACTGCGATAAAATTATTTTGGAAATCAACCTCAACTCACAATATAAAAAAGTAGTGGAAGATGCTGATGCTGGGCTAACTTTAGCTGCTGGAAACTGAGCATTCACTGCAGAAGGCTTTAGTCAGAAAGGTTCAGGAGCTTTAATCATCTGCTAACGACAATTTTCAGAAAGCAGTGCAAATTCTACCTGTTCATTATCACTCAGGGAGTATATATGAACAGTGAGGGACAGCTAAGTCAAAGGGCATCCAGTGTAAATCAAAATTTGGAAGAAGCCTCTAGAGAAAGAGAAACTCTTTATGTCTGAGGAAATTATCACTTTCAGTCCTACAGTGAATTCAGGGGTTTTTTGGCTACCTCAAGTGGTACGTCCTTAAACAGTACATTTCTGCAAAAATCCAAAGGATTAAGAAAGCAAGGAAAGAAAAAGACAAAGGGATGCAGTTATTTTTTACTAAAAGCAACTTACGATGGCTTGAATTCTGAAGGAGAAAGAGAATGATCTAAAAATTTTCAACCCTGCATAGAGAGTAGAAGAACTGTACTTGGAAAAAAAACCCCTTCTGATGATGTCAGCACTCAGAAGAGAATCATCCCATATAAAATTAATATCATTATTATGTGATTTCCTTCTGTTAACAAAGCCAAACAATTAGAGCTGCTAGAGAAACTGCCTTAATGGAACAAACACAGATAATGGATTTGAATAAATACACAAGCAAAAAGACAATGTCAGGCTCAGTCAGCTGGCAACATTAAATGCCAAGTAAATAAATAGGCTGTGTAGTGCCATACCATCCAGCAGGAATGTTATGATGAATGCCTGGATCACTGCTTTCATGGATTCTGTAGCCAATTTTGTTTTGGATTTTTTTGGATGAAACCATCTTTTTGGGATTTTTTTGACAGTTTCTTTTCCAGACAATTCCATTGGTACACTTTACGTGTGCTCTAGTTGTTCATACAGTCTGCATTCAACCACAGGCCTGTTCAAACACCTTCTCCAGCCCTACTCACTCATCCAGAAAATATTTTCCACATATCCCTAGGACTTTACCAGTTAGGTCCCAAATCTGTCTTATTGGCACAACAGATATCTCTGACAAACTCCCTTTATATTTTTAAACAGTGTCAGAAAATTATTTATAAAGTACCTTTACAATACATATTTATACATGAGTAAAGCAGAGTGTTTGATAGCATTTTTTAGATGTCAATACACACCAGGCATCAAACATTATTCTAAATTAGCCTCTGTAATGTACAGCAGAATTCAGCATCTATATGGGTATACCCTCTCACAAGCCAGTATTTTCAAAAAAGTAAAATCTATTTAAGAGTCATAGGGACTTGCCTTCCACAATATCTAAATCAGTCCAGAAACCAGGGACAGTACTTGTGAACATCTAGGCAGTCCTACACTCAGAATAATTATTTTTAAACACAGTTATCCAGAAAACTGCTACTAATAACACATGTTAAAGTTTTGGCAGAGCAAAGCGTGTGGTGATGTTTCCCCCTACACAAACTGAAATACCAAGACAGTGAAACACTGCCTGAGCAATCTCCCCTTACATAAGAGCCAACATTTCCTTTGCAGATTGGCTTTCATCGCCTCTGAAAAATGTCAGTGGGGACCAATGTTTATAAAACTTGTGTTGTAATACGCTTAAGTGCCTTGTGCTGGAGTACAGAGGTATATTTTTGACTGTTCATTTTTTGCATGGAAATTAAGTCCTTGCTGCTTTGCAACACTTTCAGCATTGTATCACAGGATTGTACTGTGAGTGAAAAACTTAAGCTTCAGGGTTGTTCCCAAAACATTAAAAGATGTAACATCAAAGAACGATCCAAAAATCATTGTTCCTGTAAGAAAACATGAGCCTTTCAGTATGCTGATAAATGTACCATGGCCTAATACATTTTGTAGTTGTTATCCTCCGCAGAGCCCTACCCTCCTTATGTCAGGAGAACACATGATATTTTTTCTCTTTTATTTAGCTTCTAATCTACGTGTTCTGTGAAGGTGAAAAAATAAAATTATAACCAAAAAAAAGAGTGGCTGAGAAATGTACTTAAATGCATTCACCTCCCACATCTAGACACGAAATCTCAAAGAAAGGAGGGATGTGCAGCAAAGGCACAGCCCCTCATTTTATATATAGACCATCAAACAGAGGCTCATTAGATACACGGTACCAAAGCATACTATATGCATTTCTCATTTTGGATATCAGATTGATTACACAGGCTCTGTGGCAAAGTAGTGACAGGGCCATCGAGCTGCTCTGCCCACACATCATCCCAGAGAGAGAGCACCCTGAAATGCCTCCCTTCAACTCCTACTTCCCAATAGCTAAAAATTTGCTGCTATTTCTTTCTTTCTAATAAATGGACTACTGAATTGCCATGATCAGCAACTAGAACCAGCAAGCTCTTCTTTGCTTGAACCTGAACTCTTCTTAGTCTACATAAGATGTAATGCATACTAGTATTTCCCAGCAAGTCAAGAACAATTAGAATTCAAAAGTACTGATGTTTCTTTTAACTTTTAGGTAGCACCCCAATCCTTGAGATCTAATGATTCATTCTTTGCTAATGAAGATTTGTTGGGTTTTTTTCAGTTCATCCAATATGTTTTTCTAGGTGATGCAAATATGGAACAAATGTTAGTGGGATATGTGTCTAAATCATACAGCCAGTTGTTGTTCTGCAAAAGCCTTTTTTCCTGCTGTTTTCTACAAAACACTTTCAGAGAGACACTTACCTTGTCTGACGGCTAGTGTTGTCGTGTAGACCAAGAATAGAAGGATATAATTGAGGAAGCTCTGAAAAACAGGTGTGTTGGCATGGAAATCTTCTGACAAATACTTGCTTGTGAGACCAATGCCACAGATAAGGAGGGAGAGTACCTGGCCAAGTGCCACAGACAGCAAGAGATCCCTGAAAGGAATGAGAATAACAGACATAAAATACTCAGCCTCTTCACTAAGGAGGAAATGCTCATCCTCCTTCAGGAATCATGTTCAACATTTCTGGGACATGGAAGAAACATGATGGTTCACTCAATGAGGGGACCTGCTGGGTATAGCCAACATAACATTTCCATTATTTCTACTCTTATCATGGGCGTAAACATTGTGCCAACACAGTAGCTTTTATTCACATGTTAAACAACAGCAGATGGCACATCCCTACCATTTAATTTTGCATTTCACGTTTCACAAAGGATAAATGATAGTTTAAATCAACCAAAACACAGTGCTGCTTCGTTTGAGCATCCTCCTTAACAGAAAGACTCTGGAGTATCATTCAGACACAGTGGGAAACACAGCTCTTTCAGGACTTAGTAGCCAAAGAGAAAAAGAGGATAAAGGATCATGTTTCACCATCAAGATGAATATACATTTCATCATATAAACTATTCTTTCCAATTACTATGAAAATCTCTTTATATTTTCTTTCATCTTTCCCAATGCTTACTTATTCTTCTGCTTGATGGGAACAGGAGGTTCCAATTTTCCCCTTCCTTTCTCCTTCTGGTTCTTAGAAATTTCTGGTTTGGTATTTTCTGGTTTGGCTTCCTACTTTAATCTGTTTTTCTTATTTGTCATCTCCAGTATCCTCTGCTTTCTCCTATTACAACCCAATTCTCTTTTCCCACAGGTCTCAAGTAGCTTCTCCTTTTGTACATGTTCTCTGTCTTCCTATAATTTTCTCTTTACTCAAGAAATTGCTACATCTGAAAGTCCTTTTCCCTCCAAATAGCTCCATCTCTTTTACTCTTCTTGTAGAATTTCTTATCTAACCACACAGCCCAACTGAGTCCAAAGGATCCTCCTTCTCCAACTTTGTCACAGGATCTCCTATACCCACAACACAGGAATATTTGTATATTTTAAATTACCCTTAAAAGTTTTCCCAGGTCCCCCATGTGTCTGTACTCTCATGCTGACCAGACCTGCTTCACAGCTACACCTTCCCATGCAGAAGAGTGAAATGCAAAAGTGTTGATCTGGTAGAGAAGCAAGCAAAATCAATGCCAGCAAGAGCAAAAGGGCATTCAAAGGGGACATCTACTCTGAGCCCTGCCCACTGCTGATGTTGCTGTCACCAGTCCCCAGAAAAGATGGGCTGAGCTCCCTAGGGGAAGGCATGAAGGAGAGGAGCATGCTCTGCAATGTCTTATTTGAGCCTGGAATGAGGAAAGGGAAGTAGGCAATCCTAAAGCAGCAGAGGAAAGAGGGCAGCACCCTGCTCAGCTATAACAGTATTTCATGTGTGTTCTCTGCCAGACAGTTAAAAAAAATATTGCTTCAAGGCTGCTTTGCTTTCCCTGACAGATTTTCCTGACCTCGGCTCTGCGTGTTTGGCAGTGATGAGCATCTGTGCTCCCACAACTTGGTAAACTCAAGTGTCAAATTTGTTTCTCTTTTTCTCATAAACAATCCTCCCACTAATGTGTCATGGTGTCAGTCATGGCGTGATTTAACCAAACAGATACTGGAAAGCAGAGGAGGCTGGGTAGTTACATTCAGCTAACATACCTCACTGACAAACAGCCTGACATACAGAGTAAAGAACAAACTTTATTGTGCTGAACGCTGTGTTTTGATGGGAGACTGCTGGATAAGCAGCAAGTAAGACTCTACTACTGCTACCTCTGCTTTCACATTACTCACTCTACTGTGAAACACAACCACGGGAAACAAACACACTCAACAGAGGTTACATCCAAGACCATGATGCAAATGCTGCCTAGGCTATTGATCCTCAGTTCCTGCTGTTGCCTGCTCTGCTGTTTGCATGGAATATGAAATTTGAATAGTGACTGCAATGTAAATCCACATATTAATCTTGCGCACTTGTTTACGGTTCTTCATTTAGCTGGATATTGTTTTCTACATCCTTCTCCTGTAATTAAGTTTCATGCACTTGCCTACTGCCATTTCTGTAGTTTCATTTCATTAGTAAATTAAATGTTTGCAAATGAGTTGCCTGCTTTACAAGGAATGCAGGTGTGTCCCTGTATCTCGGCTGTGCCTATGAGTGAAAGTTGTATTACATTCATTGTGGGACTGCATCTGCTCTGAAGAGAAGCATCTTGGATCCTCCTTAGATTTACATAAAGCTAAATACATCCTCTCTCAAGAAAGGATTTTCACAATAACATATTTCTTGCTCCCTAGGGCTGTTAGCTGTTGGAAATCACACTAATCATTACATTTTTTCAACCTGGTGGGAAGTTTGGTGAGGTCTTACTAAAGGCATATTATTTAGCTCATCTCTCTATATTCAGGTGTGCCACCAGGCCTAACCAGTCAGTACTGACATTTGTATTTAAAATCCAACCAACAAAAGCTGAAAAACACCAGGTAAATTTCAAAGTCATGTTGGATAACTGTAGCCCTTCTTGGTGTACATTTTTATTACCTCATTGCTATTTTGCAATTTATAAACCACCTATATTTTTTCATAGTTGATTCTTTGCCAAGTCATTCAATCACATCTAAAAGTAGCAGTTTACCTAAAGAACTGATGTCTACAGCATGTATGTATATATATATATACATACACACACACACACATACAGCCTGTCCTCAGCTTCTGTATTTTACATTTCAAAAACTTGTAAATAAGAAGATAATTAAAATGTTATGGCCTTATTCCAAAAAAGTTACTGAGAATACCTTTCTATGTCTTCTGTCAATTACAAAATATGTCCAAAAATCCAGTTGCTATTGAAGCCATTAATGAATACAAAGGGTAATTTGAGTTCACTAACTACAGACATGGACAAGAATCAAAACTGTGAACCTAAACACCTCCAAGTCTGTAGGTAAAAGTTAGATCAGCATAATCTCTGCAACTTGAAAGAGCTTTTGAGTAAAAATTGTCTTTTGGACAAAAACAGAATGTAAAAAATGCAGAAAACTACTTTGTGGGAGTCCAAGTGCAAGTAGTACCGTCAATGTCACTGTCTTTCAAAACACGGACTACATAAATGACATTGAGTACATACATACTGCTTGTCTCTGATTTTTGCACACATTTGGTATTTCTAATTATGTAAGAAAACTCATTCTAAAACAAGATGTTCTGCTTCTCTTCCAGTCAGTACTTAAACATTTCACAGTTGATGTATGACACAAAAAGATACAAATCTTTTATTTTTATTTCATCAGAGCAAAGAGTAGCATGCTAGATGTTTAAGCAGAACTAATTCAAATGCCCATGAAATGCTCAGACTTGAAGCAAAGATGATCCATTTTATAAAATTTAACTACTCCTAAGACTGTTCATGCCCACATTAAACTCTCCTGCCACCCCTAAAGATACGCCCATTACAGACACGAATGACAAGCAGTGTCACAGAAGATTTGGTGTGCTCCCCTTCTCTCACCACTGTGGGCTGTGACACACTAACCATTACCATGGAAAACAGGTGAAATGAAAAATAAGTAAGAAAAAGCAAACCACAAGATCAATAAAATGCTCATTTTCGCCTTGGTTAAATGGAAGAGAACAACTCATTTCTCTCCAAACAGAAAAGTGGAAACAAATCTTAAATTACTTGTTTAAATTGGTGACAATGTCACCACTAATATAGCAAAATAGGATTTTTTTATAAACTTAATAACCAATGTAGATGCCTGAATTTTACAAAAAATGCTGGCAACATTAACTGCATTTTTTTTTTTTTCCTGCAGACGATGATCTAATAATACAAGAGTCTTAATTCCTGAGCCTTTAATACCTGGATAAGAATAATAACATACCCATTCTTTTTTTAAGAAGAAGCAGCAAGTAAACACTGAAAAGAAGATTTCAATGGCTGTGGAAAACCTACTATTTCCTTTAGACAAAGTAAAAAGAAACTAACTCAGTGCTGTCATCTCTGGCACTTATAAGTATGTTCCCTAAAAATCATAATACTGTGGAAATATGCAACATGGCTCCAATCTGCAACATTTCTGTGTTGCTTTTCATATACTCCACCACTCAAAGACTGGCACAAAGGATGATTTCTTCCCTAAGCCTTTGGTCTATCATGCTGGCTTCAGAAGCACATTCATTCACTGAGGAAGCGACATTCATTCATATCTTGAAGAAAGGCTGTGCAGTTTGAGGGCCTTCAAACAGAACACCAAAAAGAGTCTCACTACAAAAAGCTTTATAATAGTGAGGGTTTCTGCCTTTCAGGATCCAACTTCTCTTTAGCTGAGTGCTATTCTATTTCTCTACTTGTATTCTATTTAAACCAAAATAAAGCAATTCTTCAAAAATCCCATTTTCCCTCACTAACATCAACAGTACCTTCTCAAACCAAGTTAAAACAGGGGAAGATCTTGAGCTTGTAGCTTAACTTTCATCTCATAAATGCACAGAATCATTGAATCATTTAGGCTGGAAAAGGTCATCTAGCCCAACTATTAACCTAGGATCAGATGGGTATTTTAAAGTGAGAAGTAGGTCAGAATTACTCCTAAACCTCCAGGTGTCATGCTGCTAAGTGGGTTTTCCATGGCATACTAACAGAAATTAAAAAATATTTCTTTATCATCTCTTTAGAAGTGGAGCCAGAAGACAAACCCTCATCTTTACATTGGAAACCATTTAATTATGTTTAAATGTCTGGGCTGGTAGCTGCTGTGCATTCTTTTTACTTGTTCCTCCAGGCATATGGAAATTTCTGTCACTTAAGTTTCTCCTTCTTTATCAGCCATGACAAAGATGAACTTCAGAAGGCAGACATTCTCATATCAAAGAACTCTGAAGCTAGTGCTTGGTTCCTAGCACATACACGCTGGCATAATAAAGTGTACTAAACAGCTATCTACAGGTTCTCCTGCAATTATTTTTCATGAAGTTAAAACATTCTGCTCTGAATGCTAGTTCATTCCCATATCCTCCCCAGAACATAGAAACAGTATTCACAACACTAAATCAAGGCAGTGCAACATTCAGAAGGAGGCACACAATCACAGCTGCTGTATGCTGGAGAATCAGTGACATGCAGAGGGTGGCCAAGCGATTTAAACATTCAGGCCTAATTGACACTAAATCCTGTTTTAAAGCACTCTTCACGGCAGTGTAATTTAACTGCTTTCCCTCCTCTCTTTTATACTTTATTTGGTATCTTTCCACTGATAAGTCCCCATGGCATCAGTTTTAGAGTATCTCAGATGGTAAAGAACAGAGGCTACCACTACTTTTAATCTCTAGCATGAGGTGTGTTAATCCTTCCGCATGCCACAAGCTCCAGCAGACAAGAGATTGGCAGTTTGTTTCCTGAGCCAAGATTTCACTAGAGGAACACATCTGTAAAGGCTGCTTTACTGCACTGTTAGAAAGGGCCTGCAGGCAGGATCGCGCTTTCTCCGGGATGGTAACGACTGCCACACAAAGTTACTGCTCCAAATGTTCCAAGCGTGTATTTAAGAAAAGAAAAAACAGCTACACTTCATTCAGAGACTGATGACTGCTATGCCATAGTGGAGTTGATGATGTCTGTCACAGCACTGTGATTTTGCCAAGCTTCTTCACTTGAGCGCATTTTACTGTGTTTCTATAAAAGCGTGAGGAAAAATAAAACAAAGTCTTAAAAACTTCACAGTGATTCAAGTGAGCTGAAGTTATGCCCCTATAAGAATCCAGTCGAATTTATTTAAATGCTTACAGGTGGATGTGGAATCTTATTTTAAGATTCTACTTATCTGGTAGAAATGTTGATGCATATTAGCACAGAAAAAACAGGAACAGCACATGTCAAAATCACAAATACTAACTACCACCACCAGCATGGAATGTGATTGTTTTCACTGCAGCTGAGTTCCTAGGTTCCCACACCATCCCCCTTTGAATAGCTGCTTAATGAGGACATGGACATTACTTCCATATTTTGTGGTTCACACTTAACACTGACATAGGCATCTTGTGAAAGAATAAATTAACAAGACTTGTTCTGGACAATCAACTGAGCCCTCACTGAAAGCTAAAGCTGCAGATTTTCTAATAGCTTTGAAGTATATGAAGTTTCCTATTAGTGCTGCATTGCTCTGAAATTGATTGCATCTAGAGAACAAGATTCTACACTAATTTCACATGGAAATTTATCTTTTCTGATTTCCCCCTTATTCTGACATGCTTTGTTACGCAGGGGAGAAATTCTACAAGTTGGCACATGCAACCCTTCCCTCCTCTCTGCCTCTCTCAGTGAGGTAAGGATTGCAGCAAGTATCTTCAGTTAATGCATCAAAGCTGCTGCACACTGTTTTAGAGCAATTTACAGATGCAGTCCCAGTATTCCATAATGAAATGTTCACAGCACTAACAGTAACCAAGTCGCCCAACACATATACTGATAATAACACCACAGGCTGATGTGCCACGGTATTCTATTGGTCATCTACTCCCACAGTCTATATTCTCTGCAATCATTCTAGATCATGTCTTCAGAAAACACAGTGGATTTGTAGGTCTAAATAAAAGACACTTTTAATATTTCTGGCAAGGAAGAACAAATTGACATAAAATATTTTCAGAATACAGGTATCAAGCCATTGCTGAACAGTGAAATACCAAAGTCTGAATCCCTGCTAAAGCCATAGACTGCATTAAAATATTAACCGAAAAATCTGAGAGTGAAACCCACGCAACACCAAGCCTATCCACCACTTAATTCCGATTGAGTAATTATTTTCAAATCTTTATTGCATTTAAATGATGTATAGGCTTCGTACTGGATGTCGGCACAAAGGGTGGGTTGTCCACACAGTGAATTGCAGAGTACCTCAAGCTCCCACTGACGCTCAAAAGAAATTCTCTGTGCCTTAAGCTGGGGGTAGGAGGGGACCTTCTGCTCTGCACCTTTTCTGCACCTTCTTGCTCTCATCATCCTCTCTTGCCACCTCCCCAGCAACTTGTCACTTGCACTGCAACTCTGGATCAAGCTCCACAGCTTTCCTCCTCAGCAGGGCCCAGCACCTCATTGCAGCATCCAAGGGACAGCCCTGAGGGGCAGCAAAGGGACAGCCACACCTGGACAGGCACTTCCTGAGAGTTGAAGAAGCCCCAGCAGCCACTGCCTTGGCTGGAAGGACACCCTGGGCTTGGGGAGAGCTGCCCATGTTTCTTATCCTTTGCTTTTTGGCTTTCCTAGTTGCTTGAGGTTTTTCTGTTCAAGACATTAAGGTTCTAATTTGTATTCAAATACAACTGGGCTTGATTTTAAGAGCCTTTTGGGAAGATCACTTAAAATCAAGGCGTAGGTACATCTGCCTCAAAGCTGTGGCTGACTCAGGCTCTGCTGATTTTCAGTGATAGCTTGAGGGACCAGCCCAGGTTGTTGACTTTGGATGAAAACAAAGCAGAATCACATTCAGCAAGCCTTGGGAGTCTCTGAAGCAGTTTCTTAAGATAAGCTTTTACCTAATAAATTTCCCAGTTCTTGTATGTTGCCAATTACAGCAATTCTTGAAAATGGGTTTCATTTACCATAAGTTTCTACCCCAGCTTCACACACATGCACACAAACATGCTCATGGATATGTGTGTTTTGCAACACTTTAGTAACTGGAATTTTTTAAAGACTGTTCTTTCACAGATAAAACATATCACTGCACTTAACAGCTAGCTATATACTGCTGAGACAATCTGCTGCACTAAGTGCAAAGAAGGCACTCCTTTTTAAATTATTATTCTTATTGAATCAGAGATACATTAAAAGATAGTAAAGGAAAGTGTGGTGACAAAACTTCCATGCTATAATCTTGATGGAGTCCAGTGCTAAATCATTACAGGCAAATTGGAGGCAAGAGGTGTGTGTGTGTGCGTGCGTGCGTGCGTGTGTGTGTGTGTGTGTGTGTGTTGGTGCAATTTGTTTATAGTCAGCTTCATCCTACCAGTGAGCTAACAAAGAAAAAGAAAACATGCTTATCCTGAAAACATGCTTAGGTTTTGAAACAGCCATCTGCCTTCCAATCAGCAATTTCCTGGTTCTTTTTCAGGTGCAAATCACCAGACTTGGAGGCCCAGAGGCTCCTTCTCTTTAAGAATGATAGTCTATCCATATACAGTTCTTGGCAACTTCTCAACCTATACTGGATAGACTGAAAATATTTCAATCTTTCTGATGGAATCAAAAGTATAATTATAGATGACCATGCGATAAAAGAACTGTATTTCAGGTTATTTTAGCCAAATAAATTGACTGAAGTTAGCTACAGCCCATACATTTTTATAAATTTCACTGTCTACCCAAGTATGACTTGAGAAATCAAGATATATAAATATGTAAATATTTGATCTGGATTGGAATAATAAATGACAGAATTAACTTTCCATACGAGAGCTTACAAAACCAGTTACAAGCACCAACTGCTGAATTAGGTACTTTTAAACAAGTAACTTCTTCCATCATTACCCAGAAATTAATTCAAAAGTGATATTTCTAGTCTTAGAAATAGAGTAAAAGACTCAATTATGTATTAAGAGTGAGCTGTAATTTCTCAGGCTAGAAATCCATGTGACAGCTACTGAAAATACCACATTTTTGCCTGTGAAATCTAGGCAGTCATTGGGCTGCTGATCAGTAACTTTTATGATTCAAGAATAAAGCACACAAATAGATGTGGTTTTGAGACAGATATTTATCTTTACTGTCTTCTAAATGCACCAGTCTGAGCTTTCAGATGTTGAAAGAAATGAGGATGTGGAACGACTGATGGCTTTCTGTCTCTTGTACAAAAGAAATTCACTGTCAAATTTCATTAGCTCATCTCACTTGCAGTGGTTTTTATGCCTAAGGCTCAGGACATTATAAATACAGTGACGAATATCTTTAGATAGCATGAGAAAGAATTTTAAAGTTTCAGTTCAGTTAAGATCATCATTAGCTCCCAGTTTTCTCAGAGGAGCCGAAAGCCCTCAGTAATAGACCTGGATGATTCCCAGCATCAAGAAAAATAGCTCACTGGTGCCCAAAGAAGTACAACATCACTTCTTACTGCTCTCTTGCCATTACTGTACAGTGCTAATACAGTTTAAACTGATGGGGGTTTATGGACTCTTACAGCTATTGAGAGACAGTTGATAAAGGAGGAGATGAAAAGCATTACAGCCCCCGCTATACCCCTGCCACTGATAAGCCAATCTTGATTGAATGGTCTGATGGAAAACAAGTTTAAATGCCTCAAGATTCCTCAAGTGATAGATGCTACGGTAACTTAATTCAATGTTGTCAAAAACACAGAAGTATGGACTTGGAGTTCCTAGAAAAGAGTATGTATGTGAGTCAGTATGATGGATGATTTCAGATTTTTCCTAATGCTCCCGAAAGTGGCAAAAATGGTTTCTGAATTTCTGTCCCCATAAAACCCATAACTCTGAGCATATGCATTTGTGAGTACTGACTGTTCATTTACAATTAGGTAACTAAAAAATTATAGCTTACTTGTAAAACTGGAGGTCAAAAAAAGACAGGTATGAATACTGGAAGTGCAAAAATGCATCTATGAATATCATGGCTGGCTTTTGGAGAACTAAAACTACTAATTCAACTATTACAAGTGGTAGAATTTTTTTCTATTTTTTTAATATCAGTGCATCTGCAAAATAAATAACAATTTTTCATTCTAGAGAGCATTTAATATCTAATGTAAATGTTTAATTTAAGAATCAAATTTATGTGCCTGGATTCTGCAGAATCTTTTGCTTGGATAAAACTAACTACATTTAAAATTTCAGAACACAACAGTTACTTTTTTTTTTTCCTTGAAAATTGTTCCAGAATTCAAAAAACCCTCCTTCTGTGGGCCACATTTTCTCCCCAAGTAGGCATATGCAAGTCCCATAAATTTGAATCTTCTTTACATTAAGTTTCAACTCTATAATCTACATGCTTGAAGCATGTGAAAGAAACCTTAAGAAAAATGTCCTTAAGTTGGCCCCTGAATAGTGGCCCCTTAACCGCACCCATGGTACAGAAAGACAAAGGATACTCACATTAGCATTTCACCAAGAACAGCACTAAGCCATTGCACACTTTTCCAAATCTCCATCTACTTCAAAGGAGAGATGCTCATGTGCCTGTGGCTCATTCTAACTTCAGCTCTTCAAGGCTCTGACCTTCTTCTGCTTTTTCCCATGTGTGGGTTGTATTGCTGCTACCTCATTCTGCAGCCCCTCAAGCAGGAGTAATGCTCAAAGTTGCTTGCTCATGGATATTATGACAAACACAAGGTCATTAAAATTTTATGCATTTTTTTCCCCCCAACAGTTCTTTCATGCACGGAGGCCAGAATTTTCCCCCCTTGGGTGAGTGTCTTTCTTTATCCTCTTCTTGCCTGTGAAGCCTCTATACTGAGTTTCAGGATGGCACAACTTCATTATGGAGAAACAGAAAACACCCCCAATAGATCTACCACTAATCTCGTGGCTGATACACCACAGGAGGCAGAATCTGTGAGTGTAAGTCCTCAGAACAAGACCCTTGAAGCCACTTAGGCAAGCAATTTAAGAGTTTGGCTGCTTTATTAAGCTGGGTGTCACCTTCTGGAAGGGAAGTTTGTGCTCCAGGTCGAGAGAAATTGCAGAGGCACAGCTGGACAGTGAATTCCTGGTTTGAGCCAGTACCTGGGGTTTCAGTAGGCTACACCCTTCCTGGCCCAGCTGGATCAATTGTGAGTTCCCTGCTTACAGGACTTGAAAGGTGTTGAGTTTTCTTCTCTGTCTGCTACTGGTCCTTTCTCAAAGCAAGGTCCCTCTAAAGCATTTTGAGTTGGATGCCCAGAATTGACTCAGCAATGACCCAGAGGTGCTCTCACAGGTCATCTCTGCCTTTCTAATATACAGAAAGGTCTTGCAAGAAAGAAAGCACTTGGTGAAAGGAGGCACTGCAAGACCAGCCTTACAAGGAGGTAGAGTGCAAGTACTTCTCCCTCTCCTTGCTTTTGCTGTTTGTTCAATACACAGTCAAAACTACACAGGAGGTTCAAACTTCTGCATCTGCATTCTTCTGCATTCTGCTTATAATTCAAAAAGAAAAAAGTTATTTTAAGTGGAAATTACAACTGGTGAATTCAATTTAGCAGAATTCAAGTCCTGCTAAATGAAAAGTCCAACAACACTAAGTTCTTCATTTTTAGGTATGAGTGTGGTGGTTCTGGTTTACTGCTCTACCCTTAGGCTCCAAGATAAATCTCTCCCTTCCTCTCCTCCTTTCAATTCAGTGAAACAGCATGACTGCCTCTGTCAACATTGCAAATTTACTACAGACCTGACACACAATGATGGAACAGGCTCAGCTGAAAAAACACAAGGGCACTGATCTCATTTTTGGTGTTTTATTAGAATTCAGAATTGCAAGGTGTTTGAAATAAATAAAAATAAATAATTTGTAAGTGGTCTGGGAAGTCGCCCAGATTTTTAGAGAGTCAAGACAGAGAAATTCCTGGCCTACAGCATCCTGCTGTGGTGCCAAATGCACGACCGAAGTCACTGATGACCTAAAGAATGAGAATGATGAATCACTTAAATTAAAATGAAACCTGGGGAAAAAAGGGGAGCTGTAAGGTCCTCTTGAAGGAAATAAACCAAGTGATATTTGCCAGAACATTGCTCTCTGCCTTTCAGTTTGCTTTACTGCAATTTCTTCGCAATAGTAGCATCTAAATTTCAGATATGCAAAAAGAAAAAGAAAACTCAATCATGTAAAACAGATTTTCTTACTGGGTGCAATTTTGCCTTGCCAGAACTGAACTGTGGAGCTGTAACCAGGTCACTGAGGGTGTCCTCAGTGTGTGCAGCTGATATGCCATCTCCTTCCCACATACAGGGCACTAGCATGCCAAAACACCCCCTGACCCAGGAGAACATGGATCACAATTGATGTTCCAGCTACAGCAAATGAGATCAGCCTCGTGTGCCTTTCCCAGCGTATGCTGGAAAGTTAATCAGCACCACACCACTCTCCTGACAGTGGTGGATACAGAGGAGGCATAGCTCTGCTCTTCCCCTTATCCTTCAGATGTGTCAACTTCCCCATCCCCAGTACTGGATATTACAGGAAATGGCACCCCTGTATTACCCCCTGGTTGTTCTGCATGTAGTGTGTCACCAGTGGCACCTGTATTGGTTCAGCCTCACAACACTCCAATCAGGGAGATTCAGAGAATATCCTGAGTTGGAAGGGACCCACAAGGATCACTGAGTCCAACTCCTGGCCTAGCACAGGACACCCCAAAAGTAACACCATGTGCCTGAGAGTACTGTCCAAATGCTTCTTGAGCTCTGTCAGGCTTGGTGCTGTGACCACTGCCCTGGGGAGCCTGTACTTGTGCTCAACCACCCTCTGGTAACCTATGTAACCCCTAATATCTATCTAGTGGTTATGCTAATATCTAAGTTAAACTTCTTCTGACACAGCTTCAGTCCACTCTCTGGGGTCCTGTCACTGGTCTCCACAAAGAGATCAATGTCTGTCACTCCTCTTTCCCTCACGGGGAAGTTGTAACTGCAGTGAGGTCTCCCCTCAGTCTCCTCCAGGCTGAACAAACCAAGTGACCTCAGCCACTCCTCACACGGCTTCCCCTCAAGGCCCTTCACCATCTTCATGACCCTCCTTTGGATGCTCTATTACAGTTTTATAACACTCTTGTACTGCTCAAAACTACACACAGTGATCGAGGTGAAGCCACACCAGTGCAGAGTAGAACACGACAATCACCTCCTTCAACCAGCCTGCATGAGGCTCAAACTGCTCTCTCTCATGAAGCTCATCTCCTCTGAAGACAGCCATGGAGAATCCTGCTCCAGCTTAGCCATCTCTCCAAAAGGATGGTTGCTCAAAACCAGAATAAAAAACCCATTGGTGTGCAGAGGAGGCTTCCTCACAGACCAGCTGCTTTTCTTCAGCAGAGGACCTTTTGCCTCCCAGCCATATACAAGTGTGGTCACAACCTTCAGCTGGCAAGTTTATTTTATTTTCCCTCCCAGCACGATTCACATCTGTGCTTGCAGCAAAGAGAGCAGGGGGTCAATCTGACAGTTGAAGTGAAAAGTGTGAGGAAAAATCAGGGATTAAATAATATTCTGTGTAAGCATGACATTTGAGACACTCTTCTGTAAAGCTTTAGACTGCTCTGTTACAAAAATACATGCATAAACCTACCATTAGCATTAAAAAGATTAGGAAGAATTTTTGTGTTATTCAATAGCATTTGCTCTCCAGAAATCACCCCTCTGAAAGGCATCTAAGGCTGTAGTTATAACTGAAGGATAAAATCTAATAGCTCTCCGTTTTCTTGCCTTTCAGAATTGAAGTTAGCCATTAAATTGGATTTCACTGTAATGATATGCATTGTGTTTTCCATTGATGGCTTTTTTTCCTTCCTAGTAAGAAATAAGACAAGTTGAGAAACGCCAGAAATTCTCTCGTAGCTGTATAAGTGAATCAAGTGACACACCCATCATACACAGTACACACACTGGACTAAGTGCTTATGTTCATGTGGGCCACCCTGCTCACACACACCTGTGTGTTGCTTTTGAACAACATACACCATTTAATTTATGTATGGAAGGGGTTATCTGACAAGCGCCAAGTGGGGCTGTAAAGAACCTAAATAGTTCAAAGGTGTAACAAAATAAAGTACCTTTTAATTTACTTCCTTCATTTACTTCTGGAATAAACTAAAATTTAACTCAGCTTGAATTAAATTAGTTTGTATAAGTCAAATGCTCTTGTTTGTAAAGCCCAGTTTGAACACATGGATCATCCATGGTTATATCTGAGTTAAGCAGGTGCAACAGGCCATGACAGGACCTGCTGTGACTTGGGAGTGAGCTTTCCTAAGGCCACTGCACTCACCCCTCAGTTCCCCCCATGAAAATTTTGCCGCAGGTCTAAACATCCCAGTGGCCTGCCCAGGTGGGAGCAGGGAAATCCAGAACAAGACTGAAGAGTTGGTGATACTTGTGAAATACTGTGACCATGATTTACCAAACAGGATGTCATTCTGCTTCTTCAGATTCTGTTTGAAAGGAATAAGATGAATGTGTCTTTACAAACAGACTCTGTGAATCTGCTTGTAGATAGGAACTTATAGATAGGGAAGTAACAGAAGAAACAATTAGTGCCAGAAAATGTTACTAATCAACATGGACTGTTGCTCAGCCAAGGCCCTGTTAAATTCCTGAACTTAGAGAAAAAGAACAAAGACTGAACAGAATTATGAATAGTTTTTTTTTTTCTTTCTTTTATATAACAAAAGAGGGGTGCATATTAGAGGGGGGTATAGAAGAGGCAATTTGGGAACTCTGTACCTTCCAAGTACCTCAGGCAGTGGCGAAAAGGAAGAGGGTGATGCAGCCGAGAACATAGGATAAAAATGGGGCTGCGTCACCCAACAATTTGAGAGACCCCATGGGAAATGCCCCATGGCCTCTCCTTTTATTCAAATAGAGTTACAGGACTTCTCTGTCTCCTTTTTGGACATAAACCTCTGACATCGTGGATTAATTTTCCTGACATGTTCTTTGTCAAGATTTATTTTCATGGGAAGACAGATGGAAAGGACATCGTAGAAGACTGTCTGCAGATGCAAAAATATCTTTACCCACCAAAACCAAATTTGGCAGGACAATGGCCCTTCAAATGTTCAAATGAAATTGATGAGGATAATCTCTTTCCTTGTGAATATTTTCCTATTGCTCCTAAGTCTGATTACTAGGCCAAGCGCCTGGACAGACATCAGAGGGCTTCACAGGGGAAATTATCTGAACAAAACAGTGGCAGTCAATGAGAAAATTTTGGTATCAAATCATGCCACATTGCTGCTACAGCTTCCTTAAGGCATGCACAGGTGGGCAGTATATGGTCCTTTAAACACGACAGCAATCTGAGACGCAAACACTATTTTTTTACTAGTTTACTAAACTAGTTTCCAGTTTATGCTGTTGGAAAGCATCATACTTTACCTGTGTGCACTGTACAACTATGTGAGGTACAGGATATCATCAGTATGACATTAAGGTTATATATAAATACATTTATTAAAAAATAATTTCAAGCTCAACTAATATGATTATGAATATGCAGGCATACTTGAGAGATATCATGGGACCAGATGAGACAGATTAATCTTGTAATTAATTGTGTGCTTGACTTTAATTTATATGCTTTTATTATTTAGTACCTGTGTCAACCATTTAATTTGTCTGCAAAACACTTCCTTATATAATATTAATGAAACATTCTATATCGAAATTCATCAAACTATGGAAATCAGATATTAGGAAGACTCATTATATCATCAATTTATCCTCTTCTAGTTTAAAACAGTTCAAGACCTGTGGCTTCAGAAACCAGTCCTTCAAGAAGAGTACTTCAGTTCAAGAAAGAGCATTCATAGCAAAATGAACAATATCTTTCATGGAGATTAGAATTAAAAATCCAAGTTACACTGTGGAACAATGTACAACAAGACTTTGAGAAGGAAGAAATAACAACAGCAATATTAATTTCAACACAAACCTTGCACTACGGTCAATGATTTTACAGATCTGTACAGATGACATTCTGAGAAAACAAAGATCATACTGATTTATGCAATAAGAGACCTACAAATTTGTCTGCACAACCTGCTCAAAACATTTCATGCCCAAACATGGAGATGGGACTGCTTGGGGTGCTGAGGAGTTGCTGACTGAGCACAGGGAGAGATCAAATCAATGAGAAACATCAAAGTAATCACTTGCTTAATCTTTGCTAAATTGCTTGCTTAATCTTTGGGTTAGTCTAATGAATGTTTAGGGCATTCCTGAACTACTCAATTGGGAGGGTGCACTGCTGTATTTCAGAAGGAGTGTCTGGAAATGAGAATGGTTGGTAATTAGTACTGTTGTGAGAAGGGGAAGAAATAGCTAAGATGAGAATAACCTGTCCACAGGGTCCTGGGGCATCATACTCGGTCTGGCTGGGATCAATTACCTACTATTATCTTAACCCATGAATTTTTTATCTTACTTTCTTCCCTTGTCCTGCTGAAGGAGTGAGAGAGCAACTTGGTGGGCACCTGTCAGCCAGACAAGGTCAATCCACCACAGGAGTGGAGAAGATCTCATTGCACCTCTCACCTCACCTTAAGACACTTCTGCCCTCCCTCTGCCTGTGCCCAACACCAGGAACCTGGAAGGTGTAGCAGCAGCAACCATGCTGAGGCCACACTGTCTGCTGAGCTTGTGCCATACCAGTGTCACACAGTTAAAAAAACCCAGCAACCCCACACCTTCTGGCCCTGTGGCAAATACCTGTTAGGCCTTCTATTGTGTCTGATTATTTCTGCAAGGTCAGACAGATGAAGCACTTCAGTAGTTCAGGATGGCTTGTGGGATGGAGAATGTGGTCCTTGGTCCAGAAGTCTTACCTACCCTTGCAGTGGGAATCAGGAAAAGCAGACAAAGGTCTTTATCTGTAGGATTTTTTCAGCACGCCTAGTCCCAGTTCTACCACAGACTTTCCACGGATATCTTCAGCTCTCCCTGCCTCAATTTACTCTCTACTGTTGTGTCTGTTCAGGTCAAAAAACCTCAGGGAAAGGACTCCTTTCTATACTAAATGAGCACCTACCAGAGAGCCTTTCTTTATGTAGGAAGCAGAATAGGAACTGAGGGGCAACACAAAAACAGTTTCCACAAAAAAACCCAGTAGAAGGTGCCTTCCAGTGCTGGAGGTTCCACCCCTTCTAACTCCTTGTAGGCAAGACCTTCTTATCCTGCAAAAAGTATATTGTACTCTCTCTTTGTAACTGCAATTTATTTTTTACTTGGGAAAGCTGAAGCCTTATACTTGTCTTTTTTTCCATTTTCAGCAAACCTTTTGTTGTGTGACACCTTTTGGTTCTTTGTAATAAAAATGCTTTCATTGCCTGGATATATTGATTTTCAGTTTCCTGAAGCTTTGTGCTTTTCTTCTAAGGTTTCGCTGACACAGCTTAGGCTGAAACTCACAATCCCATTCCTTGCTCCTGACTGAAGGAACAGTTCTCATCAAACTGGATGAAGCTCATCAGGCATTTAAAAATTATGTCCATTCAGCTCCAACCTCCTCTTTCGTCCATTCTTTTAATCTCTTCCATCTTCCTCCCAGTGTGTGAGGACAGAAATTGAATACAGTTCTGACTGGTTTTGTTTTAAAAGCAAACCTCTACCTTGGTGAACCTGTTCTGCAGATAACTGGCCTGTTGAGATAGAACAAGGGATAATGGTTTTAAACTGAAATGAGGGAGAGCCAGGCTAAACAATGGAACAGGTTACCCAGGAAGGTGTACCAGCTTATCCCTGGAAACATTCAAGATCAGGTTGGATATGGCTCTGAGTAACCTGATCTAGTTGAAAATGGCCCTGCTCATTGCAGGTGGGTTGGATGAGATGAGCTTTAAAGATCCCTTCCAACCCAAACGATTCCATGATTCTATTTTGTGATGCAATTATGACAGTTAAAATTGTGATCTATACACATGGGATTTTATAGGCAATTTCTTTTTCTCACAAATATGCAGGTACTGGGGTCAGAATGTAACTTGTAGAAGAAATTTACATTGGCAAAATTCAATGATGGCATGTCCAGTCTCACTAGAGATGAACCTGATTTCTTACTTCAATCAATTGAAAAAGGACACAGAGAAAAACAGATTCTTTAAAGTGAAACCTGAGTCAGGCTTGAAAGTTTCAGCAGTCAAACATTTTTCTTGTCATTGTGAATACCCTGGAGAAAATGGCAACACAGACTGCCAGGGTAAGTGCTTTTTTGTTTCATTATCAAGCTAACAAAAATCAGGTATAATTTTATACTCTAAGCATGCAAGGTTCACATTTTGAGAAGAACTCCCAGAGAAAAAAAATGTTTTCATACATTTGCTAACTCCAGATCTAGTACTAAAACCTAACATTTTCGTATTTTTGTATCTCAGAAGATTTCACTGGCTACCTGCTAAGTGAATCTCCTCAAACTTGTCTCGGACTTATTATCTCAGAATTTTTAATGTTTAATAGAATATTTAATGCTTGGATCACTTTTGAGAAGAGCAAACCATCACAACATAGATGTAGACAAGACAGAAGGCAACTTCCCTTATTTTTTCATAATTCCTATCTGTTTCTTCCTTAAGAAATCTATTTGAGTTCCTTAATTTTTTCCAACAAAACGTTTTTGAGCCCAATTCTAGCATTCAGGCAGCTTCACATCAAACAGCTAACTCAAGCAGTACAGGGTATTTAGGAAAACACACAGCTTGATATCTTTCATGCTATGATATTATAATTAAAATGGAAACAATCAATTCATGCAATCTAACCTTGAATGTCACACACCAAAATATTCTACAGAGCAACTCTAGAACTCGAATCAGTACTTCTTGCACAAAATCCTCTTTCAGAAAGACATCCAGTTTTATTTGACTTCAGGGAATGGGAACCCATCAAATTCCTAATTCAGTTGTTTCAAGGAGTGTTTATTTGAACCTTATTTCTAGAACGAATTTTCATAGTTTCAACTGTCTACCACCAGCTCACATTATGGTTTTTTTCAGCTACCTGCTGCATGAAAAGAAGTTAAAATGGAAAAAAGAAAAAAAAAGTTGTCTACAAACTACAAGCTTAGCTGATCTATCAGAAATAAAGTTGAAAATACATTGAAGAAAAATCACTTTCTCAGAAGAGCTTTATGAGGGACCAGCATCTGGCCGACCCTGTAACAAGTTGTGCTTGGCATGACCTGGCATCCTGGCTAAGCCGCTTCTGGTTGGGAAGCTACTGCAGAATGGTTTTTTGCAAACAAAGGTTTTTTCATTGAAGCTGCCTGTTACAGTGACAGCCAACATGTTTGAAAAAAAAATTAAAATGAACACAGTTATTGAAGGTATTCATTCTATTTTCTTTTTTCTCCCTGTTTTTTGTTTTGTTTTTTTTTTGCATTTGACTGGGTTGAGCTGTGTGTAAGTTCCAACAAAAGAGCACAGATATAATAAGGTCATCAGGGATCCACATGTCCATTTACTTTGACCACCAGCCTAAGATGGACTACAGGACATCTCAAAATTAATGCCTATTTGAATCCAGGCACATGTTTTATAAAGGCATCCAATACTGGCCATTGTTCAGCAATGGAGAAACTTGAGAGTCTTGACAAGTTGCTCCAGAGATTAATTACCTAACTACTAAAATCCGTGTCTATTATTTCAAGGAGGAATTTACGTAGCATCAGCTTTCACTCTACCACTTCTTCCTGATGTTCTATTACCAGTTTTTGTTTAACATATACAAAATTCTATCAAGTCACCTTCTAATCTTATTTTTGTTCAATTAAATAGGCCAAGCCTTTCACTATAAAACATTCTTTCTTTTAGCACTCTTGTGGCTCTCCCTTAAAACTTCTCTAGCTTATCACTATTCTTCAGTCTTGAAAAACAGAATGGGACAGTGTCCCCAAGCCAGTCATACCATAACCAAGACCTCCTCAATATTCCCTTGTTCACATATCAAAAATCTCATTATCCCTTTTGCACCACATGCTCATAGTAGAGGTCATACCCTGCTAATTCCACACACAATGTCTCAGCTTTTTCTGATACTGCTTTCTAGGACAGAGCCAACAACTCCATCAGCATGGTCCACAGTATTTACTCCTATATATAGTCCTTTTACTTGGCCTCATACAGACTCCTATTGGTTTCTTGCATTTTGTCCACAGCAGTCAGAGCAGACCACTCTGTACAACAGCTTGTTCTGTTAACTATTACCACACCCCTTTAACTTTGTGTCATCTGCAAATTTTATGTGGAATTATTTTCTCTCTTTCACATCCACTGATAATAATGTAAAATAGCATGCAATTCATCATCCTCTGTGCTCAAGAAACACATTTAGGTTTAGAAACTGACACTAAACCAGTTTTAACACCATTTAATGTGTGTACAATGCTGATTTTGTATCATTCTACTTAATCAAAACATTGTGTATTGGCAAGTTGAAAAGGCTGAGAATTGAAATACATTATTTCAAGCCTGTCCCTAAATTAACAACCACCTCAGAAAAGACACAAAGCTATTTTGACAAAAGGTATTCACCATAAACCCGCACTGATTAAAACTAATTATTTTAACCTTTCTTTAATATTTGATTAATCAGATGCCAGATCTGCTGCAATGTCAGACGAATGGCAAGGTGATAGGGCAATGAATATTTTAATCAACTCTTTGGTCTTTAATAAACCAGTATAACAGTAACTTATTTCCTCTTCCCTGGACCTCCTCACTGCCAACCAGCACTAACAGCACAGAGCACTCCTCTGGACGTAGATTGCATGATCTTGCTCATTTCCCAATATCCAGCTTCTGGATTATATCTTGCTTAGCTATTGCTGGAACAGAAAGTATTTTGTTGTTGTCCTACAATACACCACCTGGATTTTTCAGAGAATCCTTCTACTTCTTCAATCTCTCTCTTGAAGCAAAATGAACAAACAACTTCCCCCCTTCCTTGCACGGACAGCACAGCCACCTACCCCCAAGCAAAGCAAAACCACTTCTCCTCCTGCTCTCTGCCTCTCCTAGACTCACATACTTCCTACAGTCCTCAGCTTTTGCAGCACATCAATTCCCATCTGCTCTCCTTTTCTTTCACTGGTTATTCTAAGTATTTTTGTTAATTTTTTTATGTAGTCATGAAAGCAAAACTGATTGGAAGGTAGACTATTTTGGGTGTTCTTTTAAGAAATGCTATGAAACACTTCTCAGAAAAACTAAAAAAGAAGACAAGAGAAGTAGCTAGAGAATGTGCTCAGTCAGAGAAATCCATTCAAATTCAAGTAATATCAAGACTTGTGGCATTTCTCAGCTCCATTAAATGCCAGGAAACTTTCAACCCAAAAAAAAACTTCACTGTAGTCCAAATCAAATTTGTCTTACTGTTCTCCCTCTGTCACAATTTTTCACTGTATGTGAATATTTTCACTGTATGTGTATATTTTCAATGAATACTGTTTTCTAAAACATAATTTGCATAGGGATGAATACTTTGCTATGCTGATTCATAGGGACTGTGCTTTTATAGCTCAGACTTTGAAGTTTTTCAAGATAGGTAAGAATAACACTTTCAAAATAATACCTCACAGCAGGTAAAAAGAATGTTATAACTGTAAGAAGGGTTATTAGAGTTACACAAGTCTAATTGATCTGTCCCAGTAATAAAAGACTCATTTTCTTTTAGCAAACCAGAGGTTTTGCACCTGAACATGTAAGAAGTCTATACTTTTTAAAATCTATTACAAATTGTAAAAATCATCTTTGCAGAACGAATGAGCATAATTAATTTTAAAATACTGCTTGAGCCATCAGAGAAGGACTTAAAAGGAAATTAATTGCTGGAACGTTCTTGTGAGGCTCTTCATGTCATAGAATGAAATCTTGGTTTCCCTGAAATCAATAAGAGAGAGATCAATGCTGACTATTGAACCACAGGGTTTTAGCTCCTTATTATGGCCTGCATTGCCTTTTGAATTTCATTGTAACAGCTGGATTCAAATTAAAATATTCTCTCTATTGTTCCACTGAAATAATAGTTGTGTTGCTCTTTAGTAATCCAAGGCAACAAACCTTATTTTCACTGTTAAAAATGATGGCACTTTACCAGTAAAAATGTTAGTTGATTCTAGTTTACTTTTTCTGTAAAAATAATGGTTTATACTTTGATTTTAAGAAAGAGTGTGTATTGAAAACAAAAGCTCAATTTATATATACTTTACTGAGAAAGCCACAGAATCATAGAAAAGTTGATTCAAAGGGATGCCTGGATGTCATCTAGTCCAACCTTCTGCTCTATCACCACAGCAGATCAGATCAGTCTTAATTTTGCTTATCCTAGACTTAAAAACCTCCATGGATGGATAACCTATAACTTCTCAAGATAACCTGTTCCTGTACTACAGTACCCTCCTAGCAAAGACTTGTTCCCTAATGTCAAGTCCAAATCTGCTAAGCCACAATTGGTTCTACTGTGGCTTTTCATGTGGGAGTGATTCAATGTACTGGAACCAAATATAAGGCACAGTGTCATGGGACACTGCTTGCCATACCCTCCTTCATAAGTGAATGGGAATTAAAAAGCACTCAGGCTGTCAGAGGAAAGTGGTTGGCTTCTCAGTCCCTTTGTCCATGATTCAGCAGTATGTATGTAGCATGAATAATGCAAGGACCATCAGTCCATATTTCCACAACAGCCAGGCTGGAGCACTACATGCCCCTGTCAATGCAAGTCAAGGCTGCACTCTGGGCAGGGTACAGGGCTGGGCTCTGGTTTTGTTCTAAAATGGCTCAAAAGACTGACAGCTGTTTTCTTTCTATGAAAAATACCAATTCTTTTCACATGCCAGGCAGAATGTTACAGATGCGTCATCTTTCGAAATACAGGTATGTGCTGTGTATAGTTCCAAATGCAACTTATATCCCACTTGCCCCACTCATGTAAATAAATGCTCTTGAGGTAAGTGAATAAATATGGCCTTATACATGCCTTATTCTCTACTTTCATCACTCTTAGCTCAGTTTGCTGGCATGCACTAAAGGAAAGAAATAGTATGCCAAGATGTGGAAACCCATAATCTTGATAAAGAGGATGTTGTTCAGCTTCTATGGGAAGTTTAGCTGATGGAAAGAGATGAGAAAAAAGCTTCTTTATTCCCAGTTGTTTGGGTTTTTTTTAAGAATTGTGCCTGCTACATGGATATACAAGAATAGCAGTAAACAGTGAAAAAAAAAAAAAAGAAAAATAGCAAGGAGATGAACCAAAGCATGCTCATGCAAATCTTATAGAGCTATCACTTAGAATGTAATTAGAATGATTTGTATTCCTGATTTCAGCAGTCCCAGGAAGCAAATATCCCCTTCTAACATTCTCAGCTTTTTGAAAGGCTACACAAACACACAAAAAATATCTCACTGCAGCCTGGGTTGATAGGCCTTCCCCAGCCATCACTGTATTTTGTCCTCCATTTGTACTAAGCCTGCTTATCTGGTCAGCCCCAAGCTGAACTACAACCACAAAACCAGATATGCTTGCAGGGCAACTTAAATAAATATTAAAACTTTATTTCTCTTAGGAAAAGGTGTTGAAAATGAAGGCAACAAACCTTATGAAAGGGTATAAAAAGGGATGTGATAAAAAGGGGATTCAATCATCTGCCTCATCACTTTGAGGAAGTCTCCAGCACTAGGGGAGGATGAAGCCTGAATGGGCATATCCCTGTCCTCTTGGGTCATCAGGTCCAACCCTTTTTTCAATTCACAGACTTTTTCCTCCACTTCTTGAGGATCATTGTGAAAGGGGCCACGATCCACATTTTCTAAAGACAAGTAACACATTCCTGCCTTTCTTTATCCTCTTGACATTGGGTCTATTTCTAAAGGCAAACATGAAGTGACTTAGCAGACATAGTGAAAAAGATAATTGATTAACCATGTCCTGGATAAATTATCAGCAGCAATGAGTGAAACCCACCTGCATGTAAAAAGTCTATAACACAGTGGGACTCTAAGTGTGATTTGAATGGTGCCTAGGCTTTCTTTGTTTAGCTTTTCAAAAGGATGCTCTAGTCCACCTTAGAAAAAGTGAACAGACTTTGAAGAAAATTGCCAGTTGGCACTTTGTGAGAATTTGATAATTAGCAAATGAAACTGAAATACTCCCTAAATAATGTGAATCCTACGCAGCCACAAAGTCCTCTTCTTCTGGGTAGCAACAATAGCTCTTTGTGTGGAACGCAGCAATATTTCAATGAACAAAACTATGAATTTTCCTTTTGCTCTTGGTGAAAGGTAATGATTTTGCTGGATGAATAAGCTTTTGACATTTTAATGCTTAAGAGAATGAAGTATTTGCATATAGTGTTCTGCCCCCATTTTTTCCCTGGTTGATGCTAAGCTCTGGCTGTCCCCCTCCTCAGGCTTTTCTCAGTACTCTGCTCTTGCCTCACACCAAAGTCAGTTTTCCCATGTTGTGATCAGCTCAAAGCACAGCTTTCTGGTCTGAAAAGGAAATCTTTCCACTTAGGAAAAAGGATGGTAATTATGTTAAATGAATGTTAACGTCTTGCTAATGAATGCATTGCATCTCTCCTAAACATTTCTGGAAAAAGAAGCAAGCAAAGAAACAAAAAATAATCAGACATGCCATTCATTCACTAGAAGTATTAATTACAAGTAATTAGAAAAAGTGACTCATTTTTGAAGTATACAAGATTCCTAAAAGAAAATATAAAGATTTCAGCAAGAGCTGAATAGATATATCTGTATCAAGTGGATAATCGTGTGCAAAAATACAATATTACACATACAAAGGCTTTAATTTTGAACGAAAAAAAATCGAGTTATGACTTTTAAATTTCCACTGATGGTAATTGCCATGAACTTATCAGTATCAGATTTTTTTCACTGTCCAAGATCTAGTTTGCATTTACCTTAACTCATTTACTATTGGATCTTGTCCACTTTGTCAGACAAAAGATTTCCTCACCATTTATTTCCTGCCATCTAGGTCTCTACTTACACATAGCCCCTAGGAGAATTATATTTTCTCTCTAAGGCTTCTTCTTTCCAGCAAGCATCAGGTGCAATAGTGAATTAAGAAAAATCTTTATTTTTCCCCCCTTTGAATACTGTTCTAAACTCTCACAGAATTTTATTAACATCTCCTACTATGAGTTTCCACAGTCGTTGAATCTAGGTAGAAGTTAACCTGAATGGAACAAATTCATCAAACCTCTGCCTTTAATATTTTCCAGCCTCTCTTTTGATTCTTTTCTGAGCCACCTTCACCATACCAAAAGCCTGGCTGAGCTGTGGCTCAGCTCCCAGCAGGTCAGTGTGGCTCTGGGACACACAGCCAGGCCTGTTTTACCACTACCACCATATGCCCCACGGAGGTGCTGATCTGCCCATCTCCTATGGTGTTCAATCAGCAGGCACACCTCATCTCCCTTTTTTTATTGCCAGATCTCCCTAATACTAAGGCCTACATAATTTCCCAGTTTGGAAGTACAACATTTTTTAATCCACTGGAACATAAAATACTGTCAGCAACAGCAGATGAAAACATATGTATATATGAACCACTTCACCTTGTTACAACCGTTTCTCATTAACCATCTATAATGTGAAAACTCACAGCTATTAAGCAGCACTACAAAACCAGGCAGGAGAGAAAATGTCTGGCCATGCACAACAGGAACTACAGGGGCACTCAGCTGGAGAAGCTGCTGTGCAGGATGGGGCATTCCCGCCTGCCGCAGCCCATGTGTCTTTTTCAGTGACAGAGGTGGGTGCAGTATCCCAAAAGGTGGCACCAAGGAACCCCTACTTACAAATTCCAATGAATCTTTCATATAAGAGTTTATGTTCTAGTATTGTTGTACTTAAATTTCTATCTACAGGAGAGAAAAACATACAAGGAGACTGGGGAGGGGGGGTGGGGGGGGTAAATGCACTTACAAAACAAATTGGATACTCAATTATTTTATTATAATACATTGTTACAGCATAATTTTTCTCTGAATGTGATACCAACTGAAAAAAGCACTGCCTGGCATTGCAAAGAGGAACTGGGAGATCCTTTTATTGGTTCTGCAATTCCTTGGGGCTTTATTCACTGTGTGAGGGACTTGCTTTGAAATGGGATCACTCTTTTCCTCAGAGGTCCTGATGGGAATAGTAAGGCTTTTTTTACAGAATTGGAGGATGAATTCCCAGGAGTGTTAGAGAGAGCTAAGAAAATGCAGTAGGGTTCTTAAAATACACATATAGCAAGACTCTGTATAGCAATTCAGTGTACATTCATATGCAAAAACATGGGAACATGGAAAATAGTGAATAATGTCAAATGCAAAAATGAGGGAAGTGCAAAAAAAAACCCAAAAAAACACTGTTATTTAGTTTAAGCTCACTATTTATGTCATAGAAATGTTTTGTATTTTAAATCCAGCATGTTCTTCCAAACCATGTTATATTGAAACGTATGAGAGCCAGTCAACCAGGTTACTGATAGCATTGCTGGACTTGGCACTGTGACTTCCATTTGGAAACATTTATTCTATCATGACTGCTCAGACAGAATGGAAAGACATTATCTGACCTGAAGAAATATAGCTACATTTGATCCTCAATAAATTTGAAGGAATAGGGTTTCTCTTCATGGTTCATCGCCTTTATCTGGGAGGTTGATTTTCCTACATGCAGTTTTATTTGTTCAGCAGTTTAGGATGAAAGAAACATGTTAAACCATCACTACAGAAAGATTGCTTCTCCTGTCAAATGATCTGTCCCGGAGGAGGAGTGAAATCTGCACAATGATGATTTGCTTCTGAGTCTCAGTGCATACAGTGACTCTTCTCTGATAGTTTTACCATTATCAAACTACATGCTTTAAAATAATTTCCAAATACCATTTTTGATGAGCAATCAAAAAAAGTTTATTAATTTATTAATAAACTTGGCTGTCAATGTTCCCATCTCCCTACAACCATCCCTACGTGTTGCACAGCTACAGTGTTTTGAGATCACATAAACATCCTCGGGCTTTTGTCAGCTAAAACACCACTAGTTCTCTACTTGTTTCCACCTTTCTACCCCTCAGTTTACTCGTCTTCCCTACTGTTTCAGTTACTGTCAGTTGGCTGCTTTGAAGTTCTGCACTCAAAACCCTGGAGACATGAACTATGTGTATGTGCTATCAATAAAATTGAATTCTACCTTTTTTATTATTAAGTTCTTTCCATTATGCTAACATAATCTCTCTGCTAATGTTACTGTGGGTTTTTTTCCCCAAACTTTTGCCATCTCTGGATTTGTTTGGTCATGTCTCTCTAGTTGATATCAAAAATAATATATATATATGTGTGTATTTATATGCGTATATAAAAATCCAATTTATTTGTCCATGTTTCAAGGTCCAAATCTCATTATTAAAAAGACACAAATCTCTATTCATACTGAGACCAAAAAAAAAAAAAAAAACCCAAAAAAACCCCCAAAACAAAACAAAAAACCCAAAAACAAACAAAAAACAAAAAAAAAAAAAAAAAACCCAAAAAAACCCCCAAAACCAAACAAAAAACCCCAAAACCAACTAAACACAGAAGAAAAAATAACTCTTAGCTGAAGTATACCAATAGGCCAAACTATGATTTGAAAAAAAAGTTCACCTCAAACTCTGGAGAAAATGTGTAGTTCACACAATGAAAAAATACTGCTTTTCTCCATGGCACCCTCAGGACAGTTAGGACAATTCAGGGATGGATGTCAATGGAGAACAACAGTGCACTCAAGTTGTTACCTAGCACAGCTCTGAAAGATTTGTTGCTTTTTTCTACATTTTATAAACTCTAACACTATAGACCAGGTTGTTAAGCTTCATGTGTAAGTGATCCACTCCATTAGGTCCATTGAGATATCTCAATTTCAACCAACTTGAAAATTATACTTTCTTACTTTTGTTGACATAGTAATTGGCCTTGAGAGGCATCATTTATACCCTGAGCACAGAACAGATGAGCATAATGATACTTCTTCCACGTACTGCAAATGTGTGTGTGCCCTGAAGGACTCTCAGGTGGCTCTGGACCTTAGCAAGTGTACATTTCCTGAAGTCCACGTTAAATCCCCTATTTGTTAAGGACAACCCTTGTGTGTCTGGTGTCATCCATTTCTGTTTAAAATGGAAAAGGTTTAACAAAATCAGAGATTTTTTTTTCCTATAAGAAAGGAGAACAATTTCCCTGGTGTGCCGTCCTATTAGCAAGTGTTGAAACTCTGCAGTAAGCCACAGAGGCTCTGCTGTTAGAGTGGAGCAGACATTGTCTACCAGGGCAGGAGTAAGGCCCTCAGCAGGGCAGCTGAGGGTCTTAGGAGAAATCCTGTAGGTCAGAATATTGAGGGTGCTAGTGAATGCAGTAAAGATGCTGCAGGGCCTCCAGGTCAGCTCTAAGGAATGATATTTGTATGTCTAATAAGCAGGATGAGTCAAAACTCACTGGTCTTATTCAACCCACTCAAGTCCCAGTCTACTTCCCACTCAGCTCACGTGAAGTTGGTCACCCACCTCCTTGTCAGTCTTCAAAGCTCTCTCAGGCAACTCGATTTCTGCATTTAGGTATTCCCTGAATACCTGATATTAGGTATTCCCTGGGCAACACTGGTTGCCCACATGCATTCTCAAAGTTAAAAGTTGGAACATGCATCTGTGACAGACTGGGTATGATCCCTGATCAGCTTTGCTGCACCTTCTCTCCTAAGCATGGGCTTCTACTATGCTACATTGATGCTGCAATCAAAGGCACACACAGTGAAAACTACAGTGTGAATGGATGTTTGGGTATTCCTTTGGGTACATTAAAATTTCAGTCACATGTAGGGTTGGGGGATTTCTAATTTCACATTTTTAAGATTCCTTTTAATGTGGTCATTATAACTCTTCCTCTCCCCAGGTGGCATTGCATGTACTGCTCTGTTCTTAGCAAAAATAACTTTTTTTCTCCTTCTTTGTAAATACATATCTCAACCTGACACATACTCTGGGCAACAAAACTGGCTTTTTATTATCCAGCCTCCAAAACAATGTACTTTCTCCTTTTTCTTATTAATGAAAGTTGGAAATGAAGACTTAAGGGTGATATGGAAGAATAACATAAAAGATTAATTGAGTAGCAAGAGATTTAAGATTTTGTCTTGTATAGCTGGTATATTACACAATAAATTCTATTTGTATATCCAGAGTACTACACTGAGTGACACAAAAAAAATCTGCAGCTCAAAATATACTTGAAAGGCAAGAAGTAAGATTTAACTTTGGAAATTTAGTTTCTGATTACAGTGAATAGTAGCCTCATTTAACTCACTTTTTAATTACCATTTTGAAGTCTCTGCCCTTTATTTTTAGTGTGAGTGGTTAGCCTGCTTTAGAAGAAGTTGATCACCAACATTATCCTTTTCTCTATCCTTTCATATATCTAAATTGAGAATTAATTCTATGCCCATTCTGCTGCTTCTTTTGACTGATTCATAGCTGATATAATTAAGTAATAATACGTGGCAGAAAAATACCTGTGGGTATCAGTATCATACCACAAATAGTAGGATAAGATATTAAATTTTAACCACCCAAGAATTGCTGCAATTGTCCAGAGATAGTCTGAATTTCCTGTGCTATTATTAAGAAGAAGAATCTAACAGACATTGACAAAATTAGGAAAACTGGAAGCTTTGTGTCATATACTTTCACAATGGGTAGAGATGGCTGGGTCAACTTTTATGGGAGACAACGGGTGGTCTGCTTTTCCGTTGTGCCCAGCTTAGCCTCTCAGAAATTCCTGCTGAAATCCTCCACCTCCACCTTCTCTGAGGAGCTTGCTAGAAAGCCTCAAACTGAGCAGATGAGGCTGCAGGCATCCACAAAGCCAAGTGCTAAACTCCGACCATCTACTTCAGTCAGAGCATTAGTGATGAGAAGTAAACAGCGTCACAGGACACAGCACCTCAGTTAACCTTTCATTAGAGGTTCACCCCACTCTTCCCTCATTGTCCCCAGCAGCGGCTCTGCAGATTCATCACGAGACAACACTAAGAATGCTGTGGGCACAGAGTCCTGGCTCATAGCCAAGGGACCATGAACTATTCATCCATGAATTATCTGAAACCGTGTAGGGAAAACTAGCTGGGCTTGGGTCCAAACTAAAGATGGTGGGAGGCATGTCAGCGCTGAACAGGAGCTCCACATGCACCTGTGGACTGCCAGGCTTGTATTTCTGTGGGCTACTGCCACATGGGAGGGAGGGGTTAGCATTCCTGCTGCCCAGGGGCACCGGAGATTCCCACAGGCAGGCAGACAGAGGGAAGACAGGCTTGTGTGTGGAGAAATAGGAGCATTCCTGCCTGTGATGGGTCGCCAGGCAATAGCACAACTTTATGAAAAGAAAATCAGGTGAGAAAATTTCCTTTTGGCCAACTCATGGTGACAGCAAGCCCAGACTGATTTGGCTTAAGAAAGAGAAGAGCTGGGTGGGCAGGAGAGGCCTGGGGTGAGTGACCTGACCTCTGTTATCTGTAGGAGAGCAGATATCAGTTTCAGTCCATAAACTGCTCTCATTTTCAGAGCACAACCAATGAGCAACCCTAAAACATGCTACCGTACGAGTAACTACAGAGAGCAGGCATTTGTCACCCATCATTTATTTTCTAACTAAAACACAGCAACATCAGAGAAGCACAGGCACCAAGTCTTCTCAGATCAAAATTTTATCACATTTATTCTCATACAAAACCCTTATTCCTCCCCTTTGCTTCAGTTTCTCCTGGAAGCAGCTGCTTTTCACAAATACCACCCTACTTCTAGTTTAGCATTCCGTCAGCTTTTTTATTGCCTTTTAAGCATATCTACTGTTAAGTTTCTAAAGCCCACACTATCCAAGGTCCTGAGATTCAAGGCCAATATGCATTGCCACTGTTCAGAAAGAGCTTCAAAAAATGCCTGCTGTATTTATTTCCACGATTGTGTTGTACAGGTGCGAGATGAAAAGGAACCCACTCCCCACCCGGCAGTCTTCACTGCACCTACAGCAGCTTTGACACTTGCAACTTGACAGCCTCATCTATTCACTGAGATAGCTGGATTTTCTTACTGCATCCCCAAAAGAAAAATTTTGCAATAGCACAGAAGATAGCATTTGTCAACACCAAGATAAAATATCCTGATGATGAGCCAGATTGTTCTCAGGCATTCACACTAGCCAGAAGAAAAGAAATGGGGGAAAAAGACCCTCAAGAAACTACTCATGAGACATTCCTTTTCAGGATCTCATAGCCAAAAAAACCTACAGTAGTCACCACTGCAGAAATGCCTGCTGTAGGCCCAGGCCTGGAGGACAGCTCTGACTCCTGTTAAAATTTAAAAAATAAACAGCAAATACCACTTAACATGAGAAGCATAATTTTCAGTGTAGGGGAAAAACATATCTTCATTTGAATTCAGAAAGCAAACCTCATTTTTCTCAAATACAATAGGAGCTGGCCAAATATACTTGAATGAGGACTACCAAGCTGATCATTTGCAACACGTGGACCAAAAACTGTCTAGCACAGATTGAAGGGAACCCTGAGCAGCTGTAGGCAAACTAAGGTTTGTTTCAACTGAATCCTGAAAAAACACTTGCCATCCTTCCATATTACATATGAGTTAGCACTATATACATGCCAAAATACATGCAGGGCACAATATTTTATATTTGGCAATTTGGGCACATTATCCCAACACATAAAGAAAAGCTAGTAAGTGAAAAGAAAGAAGAAGGAAAAAAGGCAGCCCTGGTTGTTTTCAGTCCACCAACATTCCCAACAGGGTTAGCAGGAGAGAAAAAGAAATTGAAACTTAGGGAAAAAGAAGAACAGGAAGAAGTCTTACCAAGGTGTCATGGTGTCCTCCCACTACTTTAGTAAGGATGCAAACAGCTGCTTCCAGCAGTAGCACAGCTCTACCTATGAGCCATGGAGCTGCAAGGTAGCTGATTGCACTACACCAGCGCCCAAAAGAAGAACAGATGTCATGTACAGTGTAAAAAGTTTAACAGCCACCGAGTGACAGAAAACAGCAGGGATACAATGTCTAGCACAAGGACAGTGAAGTCAAGATGAACTAGAAAGGGAACACCCTTGGCTTCTGAAAGAGGATTAGTCCTAACTGACTGGACACATTGGTCCTGAGAATCATAGCAGGTTGTCACCAGGCACATCAAAAGCTATAATATTTGTAGGTGTATTGCCTTTGGCAGGTACCATCAGTCAAGCAAACAACAACAGAGACAAAGAAACCGCAGGTGACAGCACAGCCACCAGGCACTGGGCACATCCCTAGCAGAATTCCTGCTGTGCCACCACATGGTAGGGCTCTGTGGTTTCCTTACTGTGGTACAGCAGTTGAACCTTTCTTTCAAGACTGCTGTGAACAATGCACACTGCTGGCTGAATGAAGAGAAGAGCTGCATGAACCATACTTCTGTCCTGCCCTACCCTCCCACCTAAATAACTGCTGACTCAAGCTGCCATACTCTTTGCTCTCACAGTGCTTCACAGGTCAGTGAAGTTCAGGCTAGTGGTGCCTGCTCTATTCTTAATTCAATCCTATCCACACAACAGCTACTGTATATTTGTGAGCAGACTCTTCACTACACTTCCAGTGTCTTTATGTTGCTCTGATGGTGACCAGGAACCATCTCAGCTGCACATCTCTGATGGAGCACTCCTTAAGAACAGACAATTTCTCTGCTTAGTGCTACTCTAATGGCTCTTGACCTTTGCCTCTGACCCCATCAGTGTCAATACAGTCTGTTCAAATCCACTGGCCCTCCACTGCTGTGTGTTGTTATCACATTGCTGTCACTTCATTAATGCTGAAAGATTTTGTGCAAGTTTTCATAAACAAAAGCCAGGGGGCAATCATATCAGTTGTGGATTAAATAATAGAAAGCATAAGTGGCATTACTCATCCAACAACAGTGGAGAAGCATCAGATTATGCTAACATAATTTGGTTCTCCTTTTCAAATTTTCTCATAACTGAACACATTTCATCTGTTCATAATTTAGTAGGCTTTGATTTGGACTCTCATTGCATCATATAAACAGACAACACTGTAATCTGCAATCTCCTTACAGTTCAAATCCTAATTTTCCAGACACAGAAGATTAATTTCACAGAAGTCAGAGAAATGTTCTTTCTGAGCACTTCTGTCTCACACCTTTTCTTTTTTTTTAGGTGCTATTCAAACAGCCATTTCATCTACCCTAATATCTACAATGTCTCTATAAAATGAAGAAGAGGACTAGGAAAAGTGATTAAAATAGCCAAGTAAGAAGGCATTTAAAAGGAAATGTAGAAGTCATCAGGCAATGCACATTTAGAAAGACAAAACAGTTGCATTTTTACTACCCAAGAGAGGGTCTTTTCCCACTCCTCTCAGATTCCTCTGACATGTGGCCTCTTCTGTTAGGTCCCATTTTCACAACTCAGCAAGCGCCTTCCGCTTGTGCGCTCTCTGGCCTTACCCCTGCTGGTTCAGTGCACACTGCAGCCCTATCTTACATTGGCCCTTCTAAGATTCGCCAAAGCCTGAGGCAGATGGAATAAAAAATGACCATGACAGGACTGCTTCCTTGTTGAAATCATGAATGGGTTATTACTAAGAAAAGCATATTGGTTTGGTTTTTTTAATGATGAAATCTTACTTCATCTTACTTACTAAGAGAAAATATGTCTGTAGTAGACACAAGAAATGGAAAGGAGGTGCAGAATGTGTGCGGTAACTGCTGCTTACACCTGGAGGCAGCACAAAAAGTCTTGCACATAACAAATTTAGCATCCAGAACCAGTAACTGTTTTCATCCTAGCTAACTGCAGTCAAAAGCAATGTACAGGCAGCTGCAAATGCTTCAAGTACAGGTTTCAGATAGAAAAGATAACTGCGAAGTTGTGCAGACTCTGAAAACGGTTTCTCCAGGAGCTATTGGTAACTGACTTCTTGTACTGTGGCTGTTTTTCTGTCTGAGAAACTGAAGGATTTTACCTTTGATCTCAAGTAGAACTTTAAAAAAAATTCAATTCACAACCATTGCAACTTTTAAAATTTGTTTCTACCAGATAATCAACTCTGCAGCTAGTATCATCAAATATTTTCCATCTTGTAAATAAATACTTACTGTGTTGCTATTGCAATACCCAATCTGATGATAGCCAAAGGGATTATAAAGAGCTCAAAAGAAATCCATCATTTACTATAAAATCCCCTTCTTTTTTTTTTTTTTTCATAATCCTTTAATACAAAGACAAAGAAAGAAAATAAACTGGGTTTTATCTCCTCTGCTTTCAGAAGCAAAGCATACCTTCAAGTCCATCTTATCCAGCCTGGATGAAGAGGCACTTCCCCAAAGCACCCACCATACCCTCGCTCCATCTAGAACAAATTCTCCCATGGATCATCCATGATCAGATGTATAAGATGTGTACAGACAAGAGAAACAGATGTGGGCAATCTTCTTTAGAGCCTTCTCTGTCTTGAGAAAATAGATCCTTAACTATGTATTATAGCCCAGGGAAATAACACTTTTAAAGCAATATTCAGTTCGGGCTCCATTTCTTTTAGTTCTGTCAGAAAGCAAGGAAGGCCATGTACATTGGGGTGGATGAAAAATGGATTTGCAGGAACAGTGTGAAAGGGCCAGAAATGTTTAGCAGCTTGGTAGATAGAGAACTATTTTGAAAATTAAGAGACATTTGGACAAGTCTTACCATGGAGAGTAAAGAATGCATTAAATTTCTAATATGAAGCTATCTAGCAGATTATTTCAATAGAATTAATGTACCATTTTGTTACACATGAAGCTAAATTTTTGACAAACTTATTATTCCCTTCCTCTTCAGTGTCAGGCAGCTCTGATTTGCATGCTTAAGAATCTTGAGTCTTCAGACCCAGAATCAATGGCATTTGAAGGCTTCATCCAGTACCTACAAGCTGTACATTTGCGCTAATACACAGAAATGGAAAATGAATAAGGATGTGGTTGATTTTCCATGCTGCTAGGAGGGAACTTCGACTCCCATTTCTTTAGGGCAAAATCCAAGAGTTTCCAGTACTTCCATAAGAGGATTTTCTTGACCTAGTGTCATTAATGACAGATCATTTGGAAACTGAAGGTTTCTAGGGTCAATCCTGCTCAGACCACTACAATGGAAGGTTTATCATTGACTACAGTAAGAGCAAAATTAAATCTTCCAGTGATAAAAATGTATTTGTTCTATGGTAAACTTTTTCTTTCAATTTTCTATGTTTATCTAGAACATTCACATACTTTTTTTTAATGAAAAATCTTCCAACAACAAAACAGTTCTCAATATTAATATAACCTGTTCTTTGCTATGAAAATGCAACACAGTATACACATAACACAGCACATGTGCGTGCACATGTATGCATGTATGTTTTTGCTGCTTAAAACGAGCACACCAAGGTCATTACACAAAGAAGCACATTGTGATACCCATCAGGATTACTTCACCATGCAAGAACAAAAACATCAAACGGAAATAGACTTTCACTTGTATGCAATAGTGCCTCCTAAAATTTCTTATTTGCATCACTGTCCTTTTTGGTCTCCCCTTGGTCACGAGTGCTGACTCAGGACTGCTCAGTTATTCACCTTTGACATTTTACAGGCAGATTTTGTTTCTTTTATGTGAAAAAAAAAAAAAAAAAAAAAAAAAAAAAAAAAAAAAAAAAAAAAAAAAAAAAGACAAAAAGGGGATACACCACATTTTTTGGGGCA